>CM042201.1:3095447-3144363 GCA_023539305.1 Ilex asprella | reverse complement strand
TTTGCAGAGGTAGTCATTTTGCTCTCACTTTGCCCAATTTTGTGCCCCTGCCACTGTTTCATTCTCTTGTTCTATAGGTGTTGGTGCGGTTAACACATGGGCAATCTTCAATGTAATATGTAGGACTTGCAATTTTCTTGGCCAACGGAGGAAATTCCCACACCATCAAATCAATCCAACTTGATGAAACTTTCTGTCATATGACGGAGTGATTTTTTAGACGAAGAAAAATCCATGAATAAATACTGTTTTTAGAATGTTGAATAAAATACTCATCTAGGGTCGTTACTCCATTGAAAACTTTATTGTAAATGCACTGTAACATTGAAAATTTATTCAACTTGTGTATGAGAACACTTTCCTAAAAAATTGTATTTGCCTCCACCAGTTGTTTAGAAAGGTGTGCATTAGGAAATCCTTAAATCTATTCTCAATATACAATGAAGTTTCTCAAACCTGTCTGCATATTGCACTTATGAAGATAGTACCCAAATATCTTAAGGAAATGAAATAGTCAACTTCTAGTATTCTAACTGTGCAGGAAATATAATATTAGATTGAATAAAAAACAATAGATGTATGTGAATTTGGGAGAATGAAGAGAAAAAGAATGAGAGCAATTCTAGGTGTAAGTATAGAATTGTTCAATAATATGTTTTTGGAGTGCAAGACATCACCTATTTATAGTCACTAGGTGATATGTTTTTGGCAACCTCAATACCCTTGGAATACCCAGGAATACCCTTGAAATTTTTTAACTTTGCAATACTCTTAGAATTATTACCAGTAATTACAAGATCATCCACACAAACAACAAATAGAATATACCTGACATCAGTTTGTCTGTGAAAGACAGAGTGGTTTATTTGACATCGAAGAAGCCCAAACTCCAAAATTGTATCCGAAAACTTACCAAACCATATCCTTAGTAACTACTTCAAACCATACAAGGATTTATTTAACTCTTGTAGTACTTTCCCAGAGTAATAACCAGTTGACTGCTTCATGTAAACCTCCTCGGCCAAGTCACTGAGTAAGAATGCATTCTTGACATCTAATTAAAATAAGGGCCAATCAAGATTAGCAATCAAAGAAATCAATACACAAATGGTTGAGATTTTGGCAACAAGAGAAAAAGTCTCCTCATAATCAACACCATAAGTTTGAGAAAATCCCTTAGCAACAAGATGAGCTTTTAGACGCTCAACAGAGTCACCAGGATTAAATTTAATGGTATACGCCCATCGACAAGCAACAATTCGTTTATTGGGCGGTAAGGGAATAAGATTCCAAGTCTTATTATGATTTAAGACATCCATCTTTACTTTCATAGTTTTCCTCCAACCCGAATTAGACAACGCACCCCGTAAGTTATTAGGAATAGAGATAGTAGACAGTTGAGAGGTAAAACAAGAAAAGATTGGAGACAAGGCATCATAAGAAACAAAATTAGTAATGGGGTGATTAGTAACACACGATCGAGTACATTTCTGAAGAGTAATAGGTAAAGAGTCAAAATTACCTGAAAGACCAGGATCATGAGACGACAACGAAGATGGTAGGGGCATGTCAGTTGATGATCGCAGACGACAAGAGTACACACGGAGTGGCAGAAGGGGTGGTAGCACAGTAGGCAGTGGAATGACCGACAGTAAAGGAAGGGGCGGTGTTGCATTGGCTGGCCCAAAGTCAAGATCAGAGGGTTGAGCAGGGGTCAAAAAATATGGAATAGATTTAGTGAAAGTGACGTTAGCACGGGTGAAGTACTGACGAAGGGTGGGACTACAACAATATATCCCTTTGGTGTGCGAGAGTATCCAAGAAAGATACATTTAGTAGCATGGGGGTCAAGTTTATCAAACTCAGGTCCCAAGTTATGAACATAACATAAACACCCAAAAACCTTATGAGTTAAGGAAAATAAAGAGTATTGAGGAAAAGAACAGAATATGGACTTCGCCTATTTAACCCAGAAGAGTGCATACGATTAATAAGATGACAAGTAGTGATAACATCACTCCAAAAATAACGAGAAACATGTATTTGGAATAATAGTGCACGGGTAACTTACAACAGATGATGGTTATTTCGCTCAGTAACACCATTCTGTTGAAATGTGTAGGCACATAAAGTTTGACAAATCATGCCAATTTTATGAAGATCAGTCGAAAAAGGATCAGATTCATATTTACGAGCATTATCTGAACATAAAATATGAATACGACAACCATACTAGATTTTTATTTCTTTACGAAAGGTCTCAAATTTAGAAAATACTTCAGAACGAGCTTTCATAAGAAATAATCAAGTTACACGAGAATAATTGTCACACCCCAACTCTAAGGGCATGACCGGCCGTGAACTATAGATCGATAACCTATGGAATATGTAAGCCTAACAATAAACTAATAATATCGGAATGAAAAATAACACTGACACTAAATTGATCTCATGTCAATATGTCAAAGTCAACATACCTAAACCTGTTTGCCCCAATTATTCAAACAAGTAAAAATGGCTATATGATATATGCTACGGAGGTCACAACACTATTAGTCCTCAATCAATTCTCTGAGTTTGTTATTGGCACTCCAATTTTTTACTTGGAAAAATTTTATCTTAAAAAATGAGCTAAAAAGCCCAGTAAACGAAAAGGTATGCATGTTCAAAGTGGCTGAAAAACATATTTGGCATACGACATGTAAATCAAAGGTTTGAAAAAATAATTTCATCAAAATAACCAATTTTCTCAAGAATAATACAATCGGATTTCAACAAGAAATCATACCACAATGGTGAATCCTATCATAATGGTAGAAACTGTACGATATCCAATAATTGATGGGAATCAAATACCAAAATATATCTCAGGGTTGGATCCAACATAGTATTTAGGGTCACCACAGCCTCACCTGAGTCTGTTCACTAAGACCAACCGGTGAAGGTCACCAGGACGCACCAGACACTCTTCCTTCAACTGTTGAGTACTAGGGTCACCACAGCCTCCCCTAGGTCTGTTCCCTAGTGGCCAGGGTCATTTACACACAAAAGAATAATTTTCTTGGACTTTCAATCATGGTCCCATTCACTATCACAAAGTCTCACCATATAAACACGTAATTGAGTCACAGTACTTCATAAAAGAATTCATCGTATGCCACAAGTATTTAAACATATAGTAAAACATTTGGTAAAAATAGTAATGAACAAACATGATGCATCATTTTTAAAATGTTTAAGAATATGAAATTTTTTTGAAAATACGTAGCATGCCAAACCACTCACCTCAAGTCCAAATGATATACATCTTGAGTGTTGCTTGTTACCCGAAGTAGAGTGAGATGTTATCGATATCTTTCCTCTTTTTCTCACAATTTCCTTTCTCCTTTGATGATGTGCTCTTCCTTCCTTCTTTTTTTTTTACTCTCTATTCTTTCTTAAAAGTGGAAGACTACTTGTGCACTTGTATCTTAATCCAATCCCCAAATGCCCTATTTATAAGTATCCTAGGATTATTTTAGAGAATATTGACATGTGATATTTTTAGGGGAGATTCCCTAAAATATTCTACCATCTCTCCTCTCCTAGATCCTTCTAGGTTTCAAGCTTATTTTGCACATGACAATTCCACAAGTATGTAGATTCATCTATAATATTTTAAAGTCTTCTCCAACCTTGTAAGTCCTTCCAGAACTTTTCGGAATATTATAAATCTCTCTAGAACCTTCTAGTATTTCTTAGAACCTTGTAAAATATTCTAGACTTCTCTAGATTGTTCTAGAAGTTTTCGGATTCTTTCTAGAAACTTCAACATTCTAGATTCTTCTAGATTGTTTTAGACTATTCTAGATTATTCTTGAATTCTCTATAATCTTCTAGAACTCTCTAGAATCTTCTCCAACATTCTAGATTCTTCTAGACTATTCTAGATTTTTCTAGAAACTTCTCTAATATTTTATATTCTTCTAGATTATTCTAAATTCTTCTTTAAATTTTTTTTATTCCTTCCAAGATAATATTCCCTAACTAGTTCTTTGCCAAAATGGAATGGGGTATTACAATAATCATCCATAAAGGACGTAAAATAAGAAAATTTATTAGATGAAATATTTTTTATTGGACTCCATACATCAAAATGCACTAATTCAAACTGACTAGACACACGGTTATGAACTTTAGACTGCGTGGACACATGGTGATGTTTACTAAGTTGACAAGCTTCAGAAGGCGCAGACGACACAGAACTATGGTTGGGAACTTGATGCTCAGATTCTAGAGAGAGGGATGACCAAGACGATAATGCCACTAAAATAGAGATGGCAAGGTCTGAAGAGCCTGGGTAGGTGGATCAAGGTCCAAGTAATAGAGATCATCGACTTTATATCCCTTACCAATCTTTCTTTTTATCTGGAGATCTTGAAACACACAATAAGAGGGATAAAAGTCATTGAACAATTAAAAGAATGGGTAATCTTACTAATGGAAAGTAAATTAAGAAGAAACTGATGGACAAATAAAATGAAGGATAACGACATATTAGGTCTCAATTGACTAGTCCCTAATCCTGTAACCTTAAGAGAAGTACTATTAACAAGTGTAATATTATGTGGTAAACTAACAAAATGATATGTAGAAAAGACAACAGACGAACCAATAATGTGGTTAGAAGTGTTAGAGTCTATGATCTAGGGATTGTGGGTAAATGACAGTAAACAAGTAGAAGCGATTTCAGACAAAAATAATAGTGGAATAGGATGGAGCAGATGACTGTCGAGACATGAATTAAACATACTCCTCTCATGTGATAGTAACTAACTCAGAGTCGGACAGAGCTGATCGTGAGTTGAGAGCACTAGGAGCAGGTAGAGAGGAAGTGTCATTGTGATATGAGACCTGATTGATAGCACCGAAAGGTTTACCATGTAAATCCTAACGAAAATCAATAGTGTACCCTCCATAATCACGATGAGTGCAGGAACGAGGGCTAGTACAACCTCAACGACTGCCAGTACGACCTCCAGTACAACCTTCCCTACCTCTACGACCACCCTCAAGGATCTACTGAAAATCTGAGAGCAAATAAACTCATATTTAGGTTTTAAACCCACCAGAAAACTAATAACATTTAAATCCTCATGATACTTCTACCAAGCTTTGCATTGGTAGTGAACGGGTGGTAAAGTTTCAATTCCTCATAAACTCCTCGAACATGAGAGTAATAATCTTTGAGACTCAGAGTACTCTATTCCTGCAAAAATCCTGTTTGCACACCTCTTATGCACAAGTAAAATTGCTTACATCAGAATACACGGTGGCCAAGTGATTCCATATGTCTTTGGCTGTGTCCAAATAAAGCAAAGTAGAGCTAATATTGGACTCGATGCTATTCAAAAGTAAAGAGATAATTTGAGCATCCTCCTGTTCCCACCAATCATGCCCAGAGGATCACTTTCCTTGGGTGTAGGTCCCACCAAATATTTTTTAAAACCTTTGCCTTTAAGAAACACTTGGACTGAATGAGACCATAAAACATAATTGGACCCATTGAGCTTAATTGAAGTCATGAGACCATTTAGAAGGACCATGGGAGAAGAGGTTGAGAGCATAGATGGGATAAGTGAGGTAGTGTCCAGCTTAGGGTCCATAGGAGTGGGAACCATAGTAGGAGCAAGCAGAATAACAACAAAGAAGAGAAAACAGAGTGAACAATACCCAAATAATGGCGGAAGGGGCTGGAATGGCACTGGAAATTGCTGAACCGGACTACAGTAGTGTTCAATCGGACTGAATACTGCTGAACCAGACCCCACACCTGCTGAACTGGACTATAGAATGCTGAACTGTACCACACAGCTACTGAACTGGACTGAATATGGTTGAACCAGACCAAATAGTCGCTGAACCGGGCTGAAAAAGGTCAAAAACAAGGCAGAAAGCACTGAACTGGTGGCTGAACAAGGAATCGGTACAGAACCGGGAAGAGAAGGAATGAACCAAACCTGAACTGGTCTGGGGGTTGAACCGGTTTGAACAGTTGGCTTGGGCTTGGAATGAGTCGTGGGTACCTTGGACTTGAAAATAGAGCCTGTGAATTATGGGCTCGGCTTGAACCAGGCTTAGAAAGAGAGTGGATTATTAATATTACCCAAGTCCAATGCACCACTAGACTTAACCCACAAACCGACACGAAGCCCTAAACTTCGTCTTCTTCACGTAGGGTTCAACAAGAACCTAGCACAACACCACAACGACGAACGGCGGCGCACCACAGCGACGAACGACGTAACAACAACCACGAGGGCTCCACACATGGGTCCACAGGCGGCAGAAAAAAAAAGAAGATAGAAGAGAAGGTGAAGGCGAAGTCAATTGTGATGGTTAGAAAAAAAATCCTGTGGAAGACTACTGAGATGCTTAGAAGCTTTGGGTTAATTGCAGATTAACTTTGGATGTATTACTCTGATACTATGTTAAGTTTAGAGAATTAACACAATATTAGAGAGACAGAGGGTGGTCAAAACTTAAACTACCTCTGACCAACACTTGTATTTATAGTTATCTCATAAACATACAAAAGACAAATATATCCTCTACGTGGTATACTTATTACAACTATATTAAACTAATTACATAATAATAATACTCTCAGCAGTGGTTTTATAAAAGGATATAACCATTTAGATTGATGTCTTTAGGCAAAAGTCATCAATTTTGAATTAGTAGTTTTTCATGTAATATTTACTTCACACCTTTCCAATTTTTTCCAAAAGTCTCAAAAGTTTTTTTAAAAAATAACCACAAAAAAAAACTTTTATTTTGAAAATATTTTTATAGAAAATTCACTATTTTGAAAAATTTGTAGAGAGATTGTGTGCAAAGAATGATATATGACTTGTGAACTCATTGCTTTTATTATAAATTCTGGTTACCTTTGATATCTTCGTTTACATTTGTTATTGTGTTTGTTTGTGATATTGCTAGTTGTTTGGTGGTACATTATCCTCATGAAGTTCTACTTTTGTTGTAACGCTAACTGATTGCCAAGTATAGTTATTTTATTGTTTCACCATTTGGATTAATCTTATGCGAGTAGGTGGAATAATGTCTAAAATTTGAAAAGTTTGTCACCTATGTTGTGGAAATATAAGATTCTACCACTTTATAGCTGCCCAATTGTCCCCCCTGTACTTCGTTTTGTGGCTTGTATAATTAGATATATTTCCATTTGACATCCTCCATAAGGCCCAGATATTTTGGTTTGAAACTATACCATCTTGTTTATTATTTTGTCCATTTCCAAAGAAATAACAAAATCTTTTGGTTGAAAGATTATGAGTGTGCAACTGGATGTGGGTGAATAGGTTTAACACTCAATGCGGAAATTTAGGCCTAATTTAAAACCTAATTCTGACAATTGATTAATTATGTTAATTAATACACAAGTCCGAAAAATTCAACCTACCCAACAACCTAACACAATTTCCCAAACTCCTTGTCCAACACCCATGTGTCAGATTTTATATAAGTATTTTATCAAACATGTAAAGTGTATAAAGTTGAAGGTATGCAAAGATATGAAAGAAATAATCACAATTAAAAACGAGAATTTTTACGTCGAAATCCATTTGAAAAAAACTACGAAATCGTAGACCATTTAACTTAATTCACTAGTCTTAAGTGAAAATTATTAGGATTAATACTTATATATCAACCAATACCATGATTATATGCTTTCTCAACTTGAATATTCACTTTAGAATCTGTCTTAAACTCTTGAGGACTAACTTCAATAGGTGACAAATCGAGTCTCATGATCCGCTCTTGGCATCCTTCTTCTTTTGCTTGGAATCCTCCTAAGATCTTCTAACCTCTGTGTGCTTATGGATGCCAAGAGCTAAAAATTAATCTAAGTAGATTTTTGGCCTTTTGGATTGTGGGAGAGTGGGGTTTGTTGCCTAGGCATAGTTAACAAATCGTGTATTGGAAGGCGTATCGTTTTTTAAAAATAGTGTATCGTATCGTGTGTCGTATCGCGTATCGTAAAATACGGTGCAAATTTAAATAAATAATAAAAAAATATATATACCTGTGAAAAAAAATCATACACTCATAAAAATATAACATTTTATTAATACTCCAACAACTACTCAAGTCATCAACATAATTCACTAATATTATAATGCAAAATTTACAACCATAGTTGACGAATCCAAACATAGTTTATGAAAATAGGATGCCGGTGAAGCCACTATTTCACAAAATTAAAATTAATCAAGATTCAGAATTTTTATACAAATATATATATTTTTGTATAAAACGACGTCATAAAAAAAAAGGTACGTATACTATTTTTAAGCATGTATATTTTTTGTATATATTTTCACAAAAAAAAGAAGATATATGTTTGAATTGGCATAAAACGAAGTCGTAAAAAAAAAAATTTTTGCACGTATCGGGCGTATCGTACCAATACGTTTCGTATCGTAAAAATGTATTGTGTATCGGACGATACGACGCAAAAACGATACATAACTACGATCCGTATCGTTTTAGGCCTGTATCGTAACGTATCGTACGATACTAACAACTATGTTCCTAGGGTTTCTTGCCACTTTTGATGGTCTTTTAGGCTTCTTGAGACTTATGCTAGTGAGCATAAATCGTCTTATATATATAGATCTTGAAAGTGTAGTTTAATTGGGTTTCAAGAAAACTCAGATTTGCGACAGACCGCTCAAGTTGCTGGCTATTGGTTTAAAAAGGGATTCTAACTAGACCTCAGCACGGGAGATTGAACGAGTGGTCAGCTAACGAGCTCTATTGTTTTGTTTCCCAATTTTTCTCAACGTGAACAGTGATCGCTCATGCTGTATGCCAGGCTAACAAGGGTTCATCACTTAAGTTAAACTAAGAAAAGACCAACTTAAGACTATTGGGTATCTAGGTTGTTACTTTTACCAAAGCTTGGAGGATTGCAAGAAGTCTTCAAATGTGGCTTTGTAGCTTGAACTTCATCATCCTTTCTCGTTTTGATCTTCATCTTCAAGGTTTTCTTGACCATTGATTTCGTTGAGATATAATTATGCGTGATCTCACGAAATTAGCCAATTACGATCAATTTCTTAACATATTAGAATGAATTAAATTGGTAATATTTTCCCATTTAGATCATTGGATGTGCCATAAAAATCTAAAACCTAGAAGTTTAGCCCTTCTCTACTCGTAGCCAGCACTTAAGCTCATAGGAAGATGCCTTGTCTGTATTAAACATGTTTAGGAATTTAATAAAACTTCTCATCCTTTGATTTATGGGTGATGCATTTTCCACGCTTGTTATGCACTCTTGCCCTCAAGAGAATGATATCGTAAACAAATTCAAATTGAAGGCTTTTTCAAAAAGTATTAAAAGGTTTCACCATATTCTATGGGAGTGCTAAATATGAGATCTACCTTGAACATTGAAACAACGTACTGTGACCTAGAAGAGGGGTGAATAGGCCTTATGCACTCATACGGGAAGTTATGCCCAATTTAAAACCAATCTCACTCAATTACAAATTAATTATGCAATTAATTCAATTAACCCTTATACGACCAAGATTATTTACCCAATTAGTGAATGTGTATATCAAGTTAAATTAATGTATATGAATGCAACACAATCCACCAACCTTTATCTCTCTAAATTCCTTCCACTAATTGATAAAAGATTTATGCAATTAGAATGACCAACAACACAAGGCGGATTCTCACAAACATATTTTCAAACACATAAAAAAGAGTAGAAAATTATAGGTATGTGAAAGATGAAAATCACATGACACCAACAATTTAATGTGGAAATCCTCTGAGAAAAAACTATGGGACTGTAGTCCACCTAATCTAATCCACTACTTTCAAACTTAAATTACAAGTTTGAAATCTTGTACCACAACCAATTCCATGGCTAAAAGCTTCCTCCCTCGAATCCTCACTCTGCAAATCCACCTCATGCGTCTTGATAACTAGCTTCAAAGGCCAGGAATCGAGCTCCACGATCTGTCCTTGAAATCGTCCTTCTTCTCTCCTTGGATTATTTGTGTTGTGGATTTGGCAAGTCTACACAATCTCCAACAATTCTTGTTCAAATTCTCATTTGAATTCAAAGGTAGATCATGTAGAGACTGCATTTTGATTTAATCTAGGGTAATTTATCTCTTTACTTTATTGTCTGTCTTAAACCCAAGAGCCTATCTTTTAGCTTTTTTGGATGTCTCATAGGTCAGAGTAGTTATTCTCTATTTATAGGAATTGAAAATAAGAGGGTAATTGTCATGCAAGAGAAGTCTGTCAATGACACATTGCTTGTGCACTATGGAAGAGCATTGATCTCTGATCCAAAATCTACTGCCAGTCTTCATGGTTTGCTTGAGCTCCCAAATGGCGTTGGCTATTGGTTTTTTTTTTTTATTCCCATTCCATTTTCCTAACTCTTGAGAGCACTATCCATTGGTTTTCCCTCAAATTTCAATGCTCTATTTTAGCTCTCTAATTGCCAAGAAGTCGCACCTCAAAAGCTTCCATAACATGACTCATTTTAAAACATGATTTCAAAAACTAAAACCTTAGAGTTTCAAAAGTATTTTTACACCAAAATCACATGAGTCAAGATCGGATCAAGTACTTACACTCTAAATCCAATCAACAAACTAAATTAAACCAATCTATGGTAACTAGGTATCTAGGTCATCTTACCTTACCTAAGCTTGATAGGATCCAAACAGTTTTCATCAAATTGCTTTGTAACTTGAGCTTCTTCACTATACCTTGATTTGATCTTCAATCTTCAATAGCCTCTTGACCATGGATTTACTTGAGATTCAAGAATGCACAGTGACCTCACAGAACTTGCCATTTACAATAAACTTCCTAACATTCTAAAAACAAAAAATATGATATGAATTTTTTTTTATATAAGTGAACATGGAAAGAGGCTAGTTTTCATGATAATTGCCTAAAATCGCATACTTTTTTTGTAGACAAATCACATTTTCAAAGTTAAATGTTTTTATAAATTCATATACATAAACCACAGGGTTGCAAGAGTATGTTGAAGCTTCTTCCCTCGTCATGTCTTTCTTTCCACAAATTTAGTTGCCCCCCACATTATGCAATCATGTGTTCAAAAAAAAAAAAAAACTCTCTTGGAAGGGAGTTGGATCAAACAAACCTAGTCTACAACAACCAATGGACAAATTGCAACTATTCCCTTTTCAGGATATGGTAGACTATGAGTCTTTATCAACACTTTTTTTTGTGTGATATAGGTTTTTTTTATCATTCTGATTCATAAGTTGCAATTTTCATGGACTAGACGAAAAAGAAAAGAAAAAGTGTCATCGATATGAGTGAATTATGTTTCATTTCGTAGCTTTGTTCAATATTAAATTGCTTGAACTATCAGGTATGAGAAGGCATGTCCAAGTCTAAAAGCAAAAATTAGTGAAACATTATGGGGTAAATTACATTTACTTCCCTTGAGGTTTTTACTCCCCATTGCTTGTCTATAATGAGTTCCCTCAATCGTTAGTATGCCATTATGGGACATCAGAAGTTTGATGATTTAAGCAACCCTTTTTTCAAACATTCCAATATTGCCCTTGTCGAAATTATAGGGAAATTAAACTTGCTGCCAAGCAAACCATACTCAAACTATGAAATAAATGATGGTTTCCTAACAAAGGTTATAGATATTATTTCTCCACCCAATTCCTTTGTCGCACTTCTTTCTTCTCTCTCCCCTCATCCTCCTTCCTTTACCATGCCTTTCTCATTTCTCCCTCTATATCGCTTTCTCCTCATACATGTTGGTAGGGTTTAGGGCCCATGTGATCCAGCCATCTGATTTGGCACGAGGCAGGATGAAGGCAATGGAAAAGGGATGATTTGGTAAATTCGTAGCTCCAGTTAAGTTACGAATATAGGCATTGGTGGTCATTTTAGTGAGCTTACATAGCTGATGAGAAGCCGTTGAAGAGTTGGTGGTTGTGGTTGGTGATGAATTCTTTGCTTTTGGTTTAATTTGTTGGGTAATTGATGAATCCAACTTGTATTTACAACTCCGCTGGATTTTTTGGGTGATCGAAGGGTGTGTTTGAGTGGTGGTGGCGTTGAAGGAAGCTGTAGGTTTCAAGTGGCGGTTTGAGCTGGAGGGTGGTTTTGGGTTTCGGTGGTGGTGGATTTGACGGATGGTTGTTGGAGCAGGTTGCCACTCTCTCTCTCTCCGCGACTGTGGATGATGATGAGAGAGAGAGAGAGAGAGAGAGGCTGGTGGTGGGTGATTTCATTCCTCTGGTGTTGCTACCAACTTGCTCAACAGGTGAAGATCCATTGTGATGAATCGATCAATTATGATGAATTGTTGAATGTTTTGTCCCGTTTCCTGAGTCATTGATAAATTGCAATGAATTGACAAAGTTTCTTCTTGATTTTGGTGTTAGATTGTATTTTGTTTTCAGAAAACAATTTTTCTGCGTGTTTTATAATGGCATGATTCGGCTTTGTGCGATTATATCACACAAAACTAGGTAATGGTTGATAAATACAGTCGTTCACATTGAGGGCATTGCAATAATTCTTCATTACTTCTGGTAAAAAAATAAGACTGACGCAACCAACAGGGAGACAAGTGTTAATACCCATGGCTGAGAAGTTTAGTTGTTATTTGGACAAACCTCAAGGGAAGTGGATGTAATTTATCCAAATATAGTGGAGGTCAGGTTTGTATCTAGTGGCCCACCAACCAGCCTTGTGTATGCAAAGACACTTACTGTGTGATGAACTTAGTATCTTGCTAAGTAATATTTGTCGCACGCAATATATCTTCTTGCCATATCCAAACCTTCTTCGTGCCTAACAATACTTGTCTTGTGTCTGGATTATACATATTTGAGTCCTCTCTTTGCTTGGCATCCATTTATTGACTATCGAAAATTTATCTTACATCATAGGAATTTTGCTGTCTGTAATAGGACGAATGATTAACACTTCCTTTTCTATAGAAGCAATAATCAGGCTCTCTGGACCAGAAACACCTGATGACTGCTAATTGTTTATTTTCCGTTAGGATTCGATTGCTGGTTATGGGATGAGGTGCACCTAAATTATCTACCATGTGGCAGTAGAAAGATTCCATACAAAAAGCTTGATTTTAAATTTTCTGCTAATTTTTGTATTTACCCATCTTTGAATGGTATTAAATGACCTTCTGTTAAGCCAATGTATGTAAGATTTTTATTTTTTATTGTTTTTTATGCTCAAACAATGAATATAAGATTACTAGCAAAATTTGCTGAGGAAAAAAAAAACTGGCTATGAAAATTTTAAAAGTTATGAGCGTGGTACATGCTCTGATGCTTGCATTGCATGTTGAGAAAAATTTATTCAGCGTAAATGATTTGCCACAGATGATAAGTTTAATGATAGATGCACTTATGCTCACACTTGCATTTATTCGAAATTAAATCCTGCTTGTGAGGCTTTTCATCCTGTGATTGAATTTCAGGATGTTGCTTTGGCCATGGTTTCTATTAGACCTATTCCTCTTGCTCCAATCATGGAGAAGCTGTCACTGTCAACTGAAAACTATGGGAGTAGCCGGCGGTTTTTCATTCAAACACTGGATGATCATGCACTTTCACCAGATATCCAAGAAAAGCTTGTGAGGCAAAACCCACCGGAAGGAGTCTTCAAGATCAAAGGCAGTGATCATTGTCCTTTCTTTTCAAAGCCACAGTCATTGCACAAAATTTTGCTTGAAATTGCTCAAATTCCGTAGCATATATTTGTGGGAAACAAATGCCATCATGTTCTCTCTCCTCATGGGAAAGATAACTTGGTATTTATATAGCTGTACAATGTGAAGGCCATTGCTTGCATCATAGAAAATTGTCATTTTTATATAATTTTCTGTTTTTTTTTTCGTTTTAGACGCAAGTGTTGGAAGTTTCTGTTTCCGCTACAAAGCAATAGCTTGTACATGTAGCGAGAAAATAGTATAGTTAGAGGCTGATGATTGGGGTAACCCTGGTAACTACCCTATTTGGAATACAGTCCCTTTCTTTTTCCATGCGTAGGCAATGTGTGTTTTTTCTATTTCTGTTTATTTCACTTCTTTTTTCCTTGTGTTTTCCGGAAAGGGGTTATTATTATTTTTTTGAGGGTGAGGGTGGGGTTGGGTTAAAGAAAGGGGGAGCTGGAGTTGGATTTAATGCTAACCATTTCGCTTTCATTGAGAAAGAAAGCTTGCTCATAGATGGGAATTTGAAAAGAAAAGAAAAGAAAATACCAATTTTCCGTGGGGGTGTTTAATTTGTATCTTAAAAAATAGTATTTGAAAATATGTTACATAGAATAGCTTTTAAAAAGTGTTTTTGTATTGCAGAACGTGTTCA
This sequence comes from Ilex asprella, assembly GCA_023539305.1. NCBI lineage: Eukaryota > Viridiplantae > Streptophyta > Magnoliopsida > Aquifoliales > Aquifoliaceae > Ilex > Ilex asprella. Next base: position 3,129,931 of record CM042201.1, on the reverse strand, counting down.
GTTGTATGATTTTACAAATAGTTCCATGAAATAAAAAATAGTAAAATCTTGTTTGAATAGTAAGACAAAATAATGAAAACAGAGATGTTCGAATTAACTTTTTCAAATAATTTTTTTTCAGTATGTTAAACTTGATAAAAACCAGCATAAAATTATCTTATAGTGAAAAAAAAATTAATATGAACATTTGTTGTACTTATAAGATTATATTAGAAGTATTAACATAATGTACATCATTGTTCATACTTAAGAGTTCCACATAATGTTACAATGTGTTGTTGACAAGTAAAAATAGTAAAAACAAGTCGAAATACTAAATGACATCACAACCAAAACATATATAAATGAGTTAGCACTTACGATCGAGAACAAGGTCAAGTGGTGTTGGTATTCATCAATCCAAACAAATGAATGTTTATGGTCTCTATCAATTGGACACCTATAAAAATAACGTCTGTCATTTTTTACTGTACGAGCCCTTGAAACCCTCTTGTGGCTAGCATGACATGCACATAAAAGGTTTTGTAGCATTATCTATGTGCTCTGCAATTTATCAATAAAAATACAAATACCATTGACATGCATTGCAATCAACATATTAGATAGATCAAACACAACCACATAGTTCATATCATTACACATAAAATATAAGATCCAACATAAATAGTACATTAAGCAAGTAAAAAAAAACAAGTTATAGGTCAACAACATATTTTTAATATTATGTTTTGAAGTTTAATATTGATAACACTTGGACATCATGTAAGTTCAACCACCACGAAAATCCGTAGCCCACATGTTCAGAGCCATTGTATCTCTCAATTGTATTGCGTTGAGTTGTGTTGATGATATGTCCAATTTACTGAATCGCTCATTGCTGGAACTCTGTCCATCATTATCTAATGGCACGTCTTCAATTCAAACATATGAAAGAAAATGTCACCAACTGAATGCATATGAATAAAATTATGAACTGCACGACAAATAGTTAATCTTGCTTTCAACACTACAAAATATCACTTAATGACATTTTTCAGTGATAAATGTTGGTAGTTGATAGCTCCCTACATAAATGATAAACAGTACTCTTATAATGCATAAAAGTTATAAAACCAAGCATAAATACCATTAAAGTACCACTATATCATCAAACAAGTACTTAATACTACACATTAAAGTTCTACAAGCTAGAAAACCACATAATAATAAGTCAATGGTGTACATCCATGCCCAAGTAGTATCATATATAACTAAGCAAACGAAATGACACTTAATATAGTATGTCAACCCACACCTTCCTATGCAGTGCAGACATCTAAATAAACATTTGGCGTCACTGATTACGGTCCTTGAACTTTGCACAAGTACAAAAATATTTCTAAGAGTCAACATCCTCCATAGCCTCCAACACATCCAAGCGATCCTCAATGCTATAGGAGTCATCTATAGGGTCATTGTGACCACTACGCTTGTATTTGCTTGTCTTCTTCCTTTGAAATGTATAAATGTGTTTCCCAGGCGTAGGAAGAGTTTCCAATGTAGTAACTCAGAAAATCTGAGATTGTCTCCTCAGGGAACAATGGCAATTCGAATAATGATATGTTTACAAAGAAAAATAAAATCCTTTGGTTTTGTGGAAAAGATGTGAGAGAGTAGCAACTAATATAGTAAAATTAAATGGAAAACAATTGGCCAATCCTTGAAAATCATCTAATCATAATCAAGCTATTCGATTCTCATTTATAACTCATCTGAACTTGTACTCAAACTGATTTGAACCAAAAATATTCAACTAAGACCAGATTGAAACAACATGTAGCGTTGTGGATAGAAAATGCTAGGTAAAAAGATAAATACTCTGGTGTATATGTGAACTCCAAGAATTACCCGTACTAGAAGATTTGTCGACAAGAAATCAAAGTGGCCACACAACAACGAGTTTCCAACTACAAAGCATTCTATTGTTAGAATCTATTAGAGAATCGATATTCCTTGATTACGAGCGAGAATCATTATTTGGATCGTACTGAAACTTAGCCGGAAGCAAGACCCATCAAATCAAAATCGACAACAAACAATATGTAAAGCAAAAGTAAATGAACAATAACATTGAAAGGAATAGCTTCAAATAAAAGTTCTTCAAAGTGGTAAGTTCAAATACAAGAACAAGATTCAACAACAAAGCTTTGAAATAAAAATATAAAATACACTCGTGACTCGACAAAACTCTCACAATGTAAAACTAAAATGAAAACTAAAACTAAGTGCTCTAAACTAAGCAAAAGACTTTCTCTTGTTCATAGAAACACACATATATATGACCCATATCATCTTCCTCTGCATTGGCCAAAGCAAGTAGCGTGGTGGCGGATGCTCGTTCGAAGAAGTTTCTTTTGTCGTCGTAGACCAATCCAGTTGCTCACATGAAGTGTGTGAGGTACCCTCAACCAATAAGGGAATTTATAGCCTCTCCATGAGGGTAGGAGTGAAGTTAGTCGACCTCTGTGAACAAATGACAACTTAAGAGAGATTTTCTGTGTAGCCAACTTAGAATCAACCGGTTGAAGTCTTCAATGAATCGATTGAAACAATCATAGTATCTTGGTTTTCTAAAGTTCTTTGATAAATAGATTGAAGATAGGAGTTTCACCGGTTGAAGTACTCTCAGTATTCCCAATAGTTCTATCATCTCCAAAAAATCTCTGATTAACTGGCTGAATGTGGACTTCAACCGGTTGAAGTTCTATTTATGTTCTAATCAACCAGGTGATCATCAACCGGTTGAAGTGCGTTTTCCTTAATTCTTGTTGATTTCTTGGCATTTCTTACACCTACAACCACAAATGAACACATTTAATCAAAATTCCAACATAATCAGTAAAGATAAACATCCAAAAAATGTACAAAGTGGAAGGATTAAATCATGAAATATGCAATATTTTGTGCTCAACATACCCCCCAACTTAAGTTTTACTAATCCCTAGCAAACCAAAAATAAGAAAACATGAAAAAATGAAACACAGATTAATAACATAAAACCACTTTTCGTAGGATTCATGATTGCATTTAGCAAATGTAACAAAACGTTAAACCCCTAGGTTATCTCTAGTGGATGAGTTTTGTCTTGTGAAGATTTCTAGTGAAGGTACCTACAAATTTCTTTTTATTGTATCCTGAAAACTTAGAACATCTTATTTTATCCTAATTAACAAAGAGATTTAATAAAAATTCCCTATCCACTCAAGGTGTTTACACAAGAGCTACACCACAGATTTAAATACTATGTTAAAGTATTCACATGCACATTTCCATTAGAAAACTCATGTGTGTGTGAAATGATTGTGTAATTTAAGAAATTTATTAATTAAAATCAACATCTACATTAGCTATCCAAAATTAGCTTTGATGCAAATCTCACCAATTTTTTTTTCTCCAAACATAAAATACGTTGATTGTCTATATTGGAGACGAATTCTTGTAATTTGAAACAGAGTATAGATCGCATAATTTAGAAATGATGGACAATCAAACAAATGAAACAACTTTGGCATAATCTCATGAAAGAATGTTAGGGAAAATGAAAATAGTACAACTGACCTATCATTAACATGATTTAGAACATACACCTGCCACAATTCTCAAGATTAAATAGGACTGTATTCAGTTATAACGTGGCCTTGGGTAAAAGCTAAAGAAATGAAGGGGATATAGAAATTCAAAAGGACTTATCCCGAGAATGTGACTTTCTAACAACATCTCCTCATGAGGGGGTTACTTGAGTCACTGGAGTACGCCTTGGCTTCGCTGAAAATCTCTTGCGCTAGATCTATTAAAAATTCATAGGTATAATGGAAAAATGAAAAAATCGAAATAAAACAAACTCAAAAATAATCAAGGAACAAAAGGTTAAAAAAACATGTAGATCTAGGGTTTACATGAGTCGCTAGAGCTGCATCTTTGACTTGTCGGAGCTACAACTTCTAGTCAGCAGTGATAGTTATATGTGTGTGTGCGCGCGTGTGTGTGTTTGAGAGAGAGAGAGAGAGAGAGAGAGTGACACCAAAATCCGGGGGTCCGTTGATTACCTATCAACCCACGGAATATCCGTGGATACCGAGTAACTCGATATCACGTCGTTATGTCCCATTTATCGGGTTCCTTAATTTAATAAAAATTGGGCAGAGTCTCCTTTGTACGAAGAACTCTACTCAAAACACAACCTATACAATATACATTCACATGACCCATCTGAGGCCCAATATAAAACAATGACCGCACCAAGTCCATTTATCCGTACTCATATAAATACATATAAGGTTAGATTAAAAATAGTCCATAAATATGGAGTTTTGAGAAAACCTACCCAAACTCATACTTTAGGAAATTTAATTCAAAACAATCAATGTGAGTCTCATTACGACTATTTCCAAATATTTACATGGTCAAAAATCATAATTTTCACAATGATTTTACAAGAACTCAAAGTAAAGTCACATCTCGACTTTTCTTCCTCCTTAAGTGCCCGAGTGAGTGCCGTCCAGCGGTGTATATCCCGCATTTGAAATGTTTTCCAGTATAGGGTGAGCAACGTTCAATAGAGTATCTCCTACAGAGGTTACTCCCCACCATAGTGCATATGCAATATTTACATACAACATTCATACATAATAGCATCCCAACCAAGAATGTGCAACTCTATGTTGGAATTTCACCATGTCATGCTATGAAATGAGATGAGACTCACTTATGCACTTTAACCCGAGTCTTCACAGACCCCCACAACACAATGCAATGCACTTGTGCAATGAAACCGTCAATTGACGAAAAATCCATCCAACGATCTTTTGAAACAAAAGTCATATGTTTATAAAACCATATCATTGTTGGATGTTACTCATTGAATGAATATTTTTATAAATCAAAATCTTGAGTCTTGTTGGGCAGCAGATTTTGGAATTCCACTGTCGCTCCGTATGCCTAATTCACTTTTTTTGGATTTGCACTGACGGAAAGTGAATAAACCAATTACCGGGTTTTGCACCCGAGGGAGAGTCTAGCCCTACTTGCTATACCCAACACAAGTTTTTCATGCATGCAACCGTGCAACTCAGTAGGAACTTCAATCTCACTTTCCCGAGCCCACTCTTCAACCACCAAGTACGATGTTTGAATTAACCATGCCCATACACACACATACACACCTATACTCATGCCTAAGCCTATGAATGGTATGCCTCCATGCAAATGCATTGTAATATACCATCGCATATCAATGTCATGTCTCATATGCAATGAATGTCACATGGACAGCTTAAATCACACATTTCCTCATGCATCATGAATAATTATATCATATGTAGTAACCTTCAAAAACTCATCACAACGTCAATATATTAATACACAAATATCAACATTTCTTTCCAACACCATCCCTAAGCATGTTACTGCATAATCAAGCAACAACACACTTAATTCTCAAGGCATAATGTAAACATATAACATGCCCACAAAAAGCCCACATAACATCCTACAAATAACCCAAAATAGCCCAAAATACAGCAACAAAATAGTCCGTATAATAGCCTCCAAACAATCCATAAAACAACCCCTAAATAGGCTACATAGAAGCCCCAAAATAGGCCACAAACATCCCCTAAATAGGCCATAAAACAGCCCCATAACAGTCCCAAAAGCAGTTCACAATTTCAATCCAAAACACTCCACAATTTCAACCCAAAACAGCCCATAATTTTAATCCAAAACATCCCACAATTTCAACCCAAAGGATAGGAATAAAATCAAAGTAGGAAGAACCCTACCTCTTGGAGCTTAAATGGAAAAGTAGAGCTTCCAAGAACACCAACACAAACTCCAAAACTTGATTTTTCCAAAATCTTTCCTTGGATATTTAGTAAAATCACTCATTCTTGGTGTGGTTGCATAGCCCTTATCGCGGTGATCGACTTTAACTCTTGTTCCGAGTCGATCCGAGTGACGGAACTTCGAAGATCTTGGATTGAAAACTTGAAGATCAAGGTTTTCTTTTCTCTTTTATCTCTCTCTCTCTCTCTCTCTGGCCGGCCAAGGGTGCTGAACAATGAGATATTTTTCTCAAAATTCAGATATTTGGTCGATATTTATAGTCGCAAATGTGCGATCCACATCGCACTGCATATTTCCTATTTTTGGGTTCGTTTTTTGTCTCGAAATAATTAATTAAATCCTGGTTTAAGTTCAAATTAATTTTATTTGAAATTTAATTCAATTATGAGTAAATTTTATAAAATTTATTTATGGAGACTTTTGTGAGGTCAGCTGCCATCCAGTCGCCTCGAATAATGTGCAAAAACCTGGCTAGCTTAAAATTCAACGAAATTCGACAAGACAACTAGATTTCGCAATAGGAATCCAATGACGAATTTCGTTGTGTCATCCGAGCTATAGAACATAAGTATTTTAAATACGCATTATAGTGACGAATTACCATTTTACCATTTTTTCAGAAAAAAGTTTAAATTTACCCGAATTTTAGAGAGAGAAAGCGAGAGTTGAGAGAGGCTGAAGGAGATGAATGACTTGATCCAAAATGTGTACACCCAAGTGCAGGCAGTCAAGTTGTAGTAATAATCCGGTTAGAGTTCGGAGTCGAATCCACAGGGAACTAGTAGTTTTGGTGTTTCAAAGTAGACGGTAACAGAGACCAATTGATTGTATCCTTTGAGATTTTTAACTTGTGGATGGTGGATGATTTCTTGAACAAAATGTTGAATTCTTTCCAAGAAATTTTCTAGACAAAATGTAAGATTAATTCAAATGGAAGGGAAGTCACTCTTTAGTTTGAGGATCGGGACATGTGGTCAATTATCTGGTGTATTATATTTGTGCTTGATAACTCAATTAACTCCCGTGACAACAACAAGTTAATCGGAAGATAGAGATGGATTGTGAGAAATAAAATCGTGGTTCCAATGTCTTATGGAGATTTACAAGAATTGTTTGCATCGAGAGTCATCGCGTCCACAAACAAGCAAGTGTTCCCAAGTGACATCCAACCACGATTTTAATAATTCAATCTTTTAAATAAGCTCCTTAATGGGGATGATTAAAGGGTAGTCATGAAGATCTAGCCGGGGTACTTGCCTTGAAACGAGGAGTCTTTCCATGCAAGAGTCATCCGTGGTATAGAAAGACTTTCGATTATACAAAGTACCTTAGCTTTGCTAGATGCAATCAATCATCCAATAAGCAAGGAGATGTAAACATTAAGCATTAGAACAAAGTATCATATAACTTCCGGATAATCAATACATATCCTTCACCTCTTACTAAAGAGTGAATAAGGAACTACTCACTCTTCATAGCTTTGGTAAAACTAGAAAAGTGAGTGATGCTCATCCCTCTAAGTAGAGGACTTCTTAAAGTAAAGGTACAATTAACAAGGAGCTAATCTTCAACGAAGAATGAGTGAATCACATTCCACCCTTTACGACTTTGACAAAGCTCTAAAAAAGTGGAAGAGTTTCACTCCTCTAAGCAAGAAGGGAGCTCAAATAATGAAAGTGCAAGACATAATTAAAAGCATGTATGTAAGAACATAAATGTAAAGACTAGAAGTAAATAGAGACATAAATGTAAAGACTTGAATTAAAACAAGAGCATAAACGTAAAGACTTGAAGTAATTAAAGAAACTACAACTCTTAAGTGTAAATGTAAACATTAATATAAAGAAAAATGAGTGGCAATCTAAACTCCCCACTTCCTCTAGCAAAAAGAAAAACTAAGACAAGAATTAAAATAGATATATGTGATGAATCCCTCAAATGGTTCCACCCATTGAGTTCTCTTTTTTTTTTTTCTCTCCACAAAACCAAGTGTATTTATAGGCAAGGAGGAGGCAGGGAGAGGAGTAAAAGAATAGAGCTGGGTGCCAAAGTCAAAGTGAAACGCCAACCACTCTGCAGGCAGTCTGTCAATACCGTTCGAACGGTAAATCGCGTTCGAACGATTTCTCTGTCTTTGCTCTTTACCGTTCAAACGTCAGATGGATTCAGTGCCTGCCAATTATGTCAAAAGACACGTGGTTCTCTGTAGAAAATCTTCCTCCAAGTCTTTGTGTAGATCTCCCTCCAGGTCCTTACAGAATCTTGACTGCTCTTTCCAATAATTCCAGGGGCGTTCGAACGGTGGTTGCCATTCGAATGTGGCACTCAAGTGCCTGGGCCTTCTGACTGCCAGTCTGCAACACGCCATGTCTTCAGTCAGTCTGATCTTCTCATTGCTCCAGTGGATGTTCGAACGTTGATTACCGTTTTAACGTAGTACTCAATTCTCCAGGGCCTTGGGTCTTGCTTACAACGCAGATTATAGTAGCTGGCCTGGTTTTCCTTGATCCTTCGAATGGTATTTAACGTTCGAACGTTGCTTCCTTATTCCAAGCTTCTACAATTTGTTCCTTAATGTGCTGTGGTTGCCTTCAAAGGTACTTTTTGTTGCCTTTGAACCCTTGTTCACTTTAAGACCAAAAACATCATCACTTAAACTCCACCAAAGCACAATTAGTCCAAAACGGGGCATAAAAATATGCTATATTTAAGTATTAATCAATGAACTGACGTTGGGCTTGGAGGAAAAAAAGGCCACTTTTATATGGCGGATTTAAATGAACAATTAACACTTCCCTGTGTTTTCAAAATCTGCAAAACCATGCATCAAAACTGGTGGAAAACAAGCTGGGCTTATTTTCAAATTTTGTAAGTTTTGCTTCCCCTTTTTCTTGAAAACTAGAGAACCAAAAACCAATCCAAACAGATTTTTGCTTGGTTTTATAAAAACAAACCAAACACCCCCTATATTTTTGGAATTTTGATAAGGATTCACAGTGTTTTGTATATTTATACTAAAGTGTAATTATAAGAATATTATATTTATAGTAGAGCTATATATAATGGCAGCTTGTCAGACTTTGGTTCACTGACAGAACAAGGTAGAAGAAAGGGAAATAAGAGGGTGAACCCAACTATTGTCCGGAGGCGAGGACTATATTTTGATTTTAGTATATGAATTGGGAATGGGAAACTGAAATGAGAAAAGGAGCGAACTTTAGTTAGTGTACCTTTCTTGCAGTGGGTGATATCTATATAATAAAGGAGAAGGGATTTTGAATCTCTAAAAGACATAAACTTATGTTGAGTTTTTCGTGGCCCAGATTTATCTAAATTTCTCCAAATTTGATTTGATGATTAATATTAATCGACAAAATTTTCATTTTCCACCCATAACTTTCCAAAGATTGGACTACCTCTTTCACATAGACTCTCTCTCTTTTCCCTCAATCGAGCTTATTCCCTCTCTCTCTTTATCTCTCTCTCTAATTAACCCTAGAAAGTGCGTTAGTGGATTAGGGTTTAAGGTTAATTGTGTGCGTTAGTTGGTATAAAGTGTTTGATTTAAATTAAGTTGTGCCTAATGTTTGAATAATATGTTTTGTGGGGCCTTGTATAAAATTAGGGAGAATTGGAGGATTAAAGTGCAAGAAGGAACAAAAGGAGGAAAACAAAAAGGAAAATCTAGCAACAAGGCACCATCTGGATGGTACAACCACCATCCCAATGAGAGCCAAGGGTTGGAAAGTCAACCAAGTTAGCTTCAATGCAAATTCTGGAGACTTAGTGCCTTCTGGATGGTGGTGGTGGTGTCCGAACGGTCTATTTATGAAACACTAAAATCTGATTGGATCATTCCAGTAGCTGCCACCCAATCCCCTTTTATAAATACCCCTTCCCGCCAAATTTTCAAATCATTCTAATGTATGCATTCTTTCTCTCTTCTTCATTTTTTCAGGTTTTAGTTATTAGTTAGGAGCTTCCCTAGCCTAGTCTCTCTTTTACATTACTTTTATTTCCTTTCTACTTGGAGGATCAAATCTCCCTCACTTTTCCACCCTAGTTCAGTAGTGAAAAATAGAGGTGTTCAACTATTTCTCGAGGAAGAATTGTTTACTTTTTCTTTTGTATTATGAAGACATATACCTCACTAGGAGATATGATATTTTCATGCTCTTCTTGCTTGTCTATAGAATTGAAAGTGAGTAGTCTTTCTTTTACTCTTTAGTGAAGGTGAAGACATGTGCAACATTGTTTGAGTAATATATGTGCCGATGTTTTATTTATGATTTAATATTTTATACCTACCTTAAATGATGGATGCTTTTCATTTGTGTTCAGTATTATTTATTACTTCATATAACTAGGGTTATGCTCATGGTTATGAGCACCGAGCTAGGTTTGTTGTTTATTGCCATTTCATCTTTACTTTATTATGCACTTCATGCATGATACAATGATACACGTAGTTGTGATTTATATAATAGTCGGCAGATTGGTTATAGATGGGTTAAGTCTCGCCATAGCTTGCCGATCGATTAGCCATAATAAACCTATTGAATGGTTTACCTTTGAGTTTACTAAGGTTATTTGGTTGTTGTACGGTGTATAGACCTTCTGGCTAACCTAGCGGTTGATGTGGTATGGTTCAACATTTACATCAGACCTACCAGTTAACTTTCCATTGAAGCGGGAGTTAATTGATGTAAGGTGACACTATCATAATTTCAAGCAATGAAATGCATGTTGGATCCTTGAACTAAATAGTGCCTTTTTCATTGTTGTAATCAAAGTTTCTTTTTAGTGTTTATTTATCAGTTCTTAAGCTCACACCCCAAGTTGTTGTAATACACTCTGCATGAACGACAATTTTACCCTTTTCTATCTACAAGTTTCCAATATATAACTCCCGATGGAATCGACCTCAGACTTCACTGAAAATATTACAACTTGACTACTTACACTTGAGTGTATGATTAAGAGCAAGTCGAGTTTTTGGCGCCGTGGCCAGGGAGTTACGGTAGTTTGAAAAAGAACACGAAAGTTGCCTAGATAGTGTTCACAAGTATCTTTAGACTTTTTTGAATTAAGCATGACTAATAATAATCAAAGAGGTCAAGAGGTGGTTTTGAATGCTAGACCATTGAGAGAACATTTGTATCCTACATGCACTAGTGTCCCCTCATGTTTTTTTTTCCAAAAATACTCCTAATTAATATAAAAGCAGGGATAATACAACTTTTATCACAATTTCATGGTCTTGAGTCTGAAAATCATTATTTGCATGTGAAAGATTTTGATTAAGTATATGGTACATTACAAGGTAATTCTGAAATGGCACAATTGAAAGTTTTTCCTTTTTCTTTTGAGGATAAAGCTAAACATTGGCTAAATTATTTGAAAGCTCAATCCATTCCACGTTGAAAAGTCTTACAAACTATTTTTTTTAGAAAGTTTTTCTTGTACACCGAACCAATGCATTGAGATGTCAAATCATGAATTTTTCTATTGAAGAGGGAGAAATTTTTTACCAGTGTTGGGAGAGATTTAAGGATATTCTCCAAGCTTGCCCACATCATGCATTCGAGAGTTGGACCCTAGTTGGTTTCTTTTATGATGTCCTTCCCTCTGTATTGTGTTAGTTTGTAGAAATGATGGCCTAGGAAGAATTTAAGGGAAAGAATCTTGAAGAGGCATTCGAGTTTTTTGATACCAAAAATTGTTGAAAACAGACCATCCATATCTTAAGGAGGGAAATATGTGTTAAAAGAGGAGTATGAATTGAGGGTCAGAATGCTACTTTGCCTCGAAAGCTAGAGGCTCTAGAGATGAAAAAGGTCAATGAAGTTTCTGTTGTGTCTCCCACTAACCAAGTGTGTAGAATCTATGCATTGTCAAGGCATCTCATGGGGGAGTGTCCTACCATTCCCGTATTTAAGGAATTTTAAATGGAATAGACCAATATCATCCCCAATTTCAACAAACCATACTCTTAAACATAGAATCTAGGATGACGGAACCATCCAAATTTTAGTAGGAGAAACATATGAGTCAGTAACCAGGTCCACTACCACCATAACCTTCAACTCAGCAGTTATATCAGCCTTACCACACCTCAGAAAAGAAGCCTCGAGGATACTCTATACCAATTCATGCAGACAAACTAACCTTCAACATATAGTCCACTCATGCATTCAATGATTTTAAAGTTCAAACAATCCAAAACATTGAAGATATTAAGAGTCATTTAGAAAAGTTAACCTAGTCTCTGAGTACAACGGAGAAGGGAAAATTTCCATTACAACCTAAACCTCCACAGGGTCAAACTCAGGCTAACGTCATACCTTTTGAACTTTCTCTAAGCCAAGTGCCAAGCAATTACCACACTAAGGAGTGGTAAAGTGATTGATAAAACCATCAAAGTAAAAAATCTTGATCTAGTAGCTGGGTTAATCCATGTCAATGAACCAAACCAATTGCTCAAAAGAAAACAGAGTTGCCTAACGAAAAAGACAAATCAAATCCTGTTCCTTTGCCTTTTCCTCAATGAGTCAAGAAACCTCAACCATTGAACAATGGTACTAAAATTTTTAAGTTATTTATGCAAATGAAGATTAACATCCCCTTGTTGGGTGCAATCAAACAAGTCCCATCATATGCTAAGTTTTTGAAAGACCTTTGCACAATAAAAAGAAGGATCAATGTATAAAAAAGAGCATTTTTAAGTGAACAGAGCAGTGCTATCATTTAGCACAAGACCTCACTGATGAGAACAAAATATTGCATATTTAATGGCCTTATTTCATATTTTTTAACTCAACTTTTGCATATAAGTACTTAGAGTAAGCTGAAATTATGAATAATGTTGAATTTTTGACGTTGCAGGTAATTATAGCTTAAATGATGGATTTTATAACCTTGCAACTATAAATGGATGTGTGGTGAAGGCATAAACACATAACATGAAGATTTGAAGGATTAAAAGTGAAGAAATCAAGGAGGTATTGGTGTTGGGTAACAAAGGCACCAGCACCCACACCATCTAGTAGAAAAGCCTCGATTTTCCTCGATTTCGACCATGATCAACTTTGAATATGAAATAATTCAAAACATGAAAGTTGTAGATTTGGATGTCTTCTATCTTTTGTCAAAATTTTATCTCAATCGGACGGTTGGATCAAAAGTTATGATAATTCTACAAAAACTGGTCTGGAGCAGAAAGTGTACCGATACGCGTACCGGTACACTTAGGCTACTGGAGCTCGGGGTACCAGTACGCATACCGGTATGCTTGCCTAGAAGTGCCTAGAACGCCTGTAAATCATGCTCCACTTGCTTGTGAGTCCCACCATTGATTCTCCCACTTGCCCCTAACTTTCCTTACACATCTACATGCCTCCTACACCATTCTTGATGACTTTGAAGGCAAACACATTAATGAGGATGGGAGAGAAGGGGGCAGCTATGTGGGGTGTAGGCTATGCTCTTCCTAGCTTGTCAAGATCCATTCACTCACCTCCCATTGATGGGAGGCTTGCACACACCTTGGGGGGACCACTATGGACGAAATTACAAAGCTATCACTCCATATATTCAGCATTCTTCAGCATTGCAAAGGGGTGGCTACCTAAGCTTAGAAAATCCAAGGAAGAATAAAATGAATAGTGTAATAGAAACTTATGTTTTTGCATTTTATTCTCCATTTCGGTTATAGTTTTCTTTAAATATCTTGTAATCTTTATTTCTTGCACTTTAATTTTAGCTATTTCAAGTTCATTGCAAGTTTAGTTGTGTAACTTAGAATCTACCATAGTTGTATAAGTTTTTCACTTGAAGCTTTTCTTAAAATGGGTATTGAATATTTTTCTTCTAAGTCTAAGTTTTCTTGCTTTAAGTTAAGTTCCATGTTTCATTTCTTCATTATGTCTATTTACATTATGCATGTCTTGTCTTTTATTATGAGTGGCTAGAGTTTTAGTTGGCCAATCCAAGGGAGACCTCCCCTTGAGGATTCCATTTCAACTCTTCTTCTTACCTCCACTCGGTGTACGGTGGTTCAGTTTGATTGGGTTGAGAGTGGATGTGGTGGTGAGTCTTTGATATTCTGTAGGCTTAGTCACGGTTTATGCTTGGATCCTCACTATTTCAACCCTAGATTCCCACTAATCAATTGTTCATCTATGCATCATTGGACGAAGGCTTTGAGTTGAGTTGGGATTCCCATTGGAATGACCTCTTTGGATTAGCCAACACTTGTTTTTATTGCATTTTCATTCACAAACACAATCACAAAACTCAAACAAAAGATTTTGCACTTTTCCAATTTGAAAAAATCACATTCACACATTTGAACTTTCCTTCCCTGAGGAGACGCCATTGGAATTCTTTTTCAAGTAAACCACGACATTCAAAAGACTCCTTGTGCTTGGGGAGCACTTTTGTTCACACACACGCATCTTCATTTCATACATTCCATTTTTCCATCTCGTTTCCCTTTCTTTTGACACCCTTCCGAGGGAGAGTGACACTCCCCTTCATTCATACACTACACATGCTAAATGGTGATATTTAGGGGTTAAGGGAATACAACAAAAATAACCAAGCATTTTTGGCGCCGTTTATTGCATAAACTTGCCTACACATCTTTTTGGCTGAGAATTTTGAATCAACATCCTTTCTATGTTTGGATAGATGAGTTAGGAAGGGCATTTATACACCAAAAAAATGTTAAAACCAAAAAAATCAATGGGCGCAAGCTCATATCCGAATTGAAGCCGGATTGACATGTGCCCTTTTTATTTTGTTTCCATCTACATATAGTAGTTAGATTTCTATTATTGTTATATTTTTATTTTTATAATGTTGTAGTGTAGATTTTAGCATGAAGGTTGCTTGCCCCTTTTTAATTTGGACTCATTTCACTTGAGCATCATTGTAGAAAATCTTATTGGGTATCATGTTCTAGTTTAAGTTGGGGGGTGCAAACAAGATTTTTATGTTTTATTTTTTATGTTAATGTATATATATAAAAAAACAAACTGAAAAAAAATAAAAAGAAAAAAGAAAAAAGGGGGCATCTCATTTCCTATTTTACTTTCATTTTTCTCATTGTATGACCTCTGTGCAATGAGGACAATGCATAGTTCAAGTTGGGGGTGAGGTGCACCATTTACATTTTCCATCACGTTTTGTATAGAATAATAGAAAATGTAAAAATTTCAAAAATTTTGGACATTTATTGTGTAAAATATCTAATATTGAACTATATTCCCCTATCCTAATTATTGTGGAAGTTGTGATTACTTGATTTTCATTTTGAACTTTGAATACATGAGCACTTTATAGAAGTTTATCCTATACTTGAGTATCACATACTTGTTTACTTTTAAACTCAACCATAGTGCACCATGAACTTGTAATTTTGGCAATTTATGGATTGAGTTCACATGTCATGCACCTGGAACATCCCTCTTTGTTATCCTATATCCTTCATTTAAATTGTCTCAATATCACCCCAAGGCCTCATTACAACCCGTGAAAGTCCTAAATGATCTAGAGAAGCATGGGGCCAGTGTCACTTTACTCCCATATGCAGTCTATGAGCAGTTAGGGTTGGGTGAGTTGAAACCCACAAATGCCACATTACAATTGGCTTACTGTTCTGTGAAAATTCCACGAGGAGTTGTTGAGGATGTTCTTGTTCAAGTTGATAAATTTTATTTTGCTGTGGATTTTATTGTTTTGGATACACAGACAGTTTTGCAGGTCTCTACACAAATCCCTGTCATTTTGGGTCATCCGTTCTTTGCTACATCTAATGCTTTGATTAATTTTTAGAATGAAATCATGAAAATTTAATTTGGTAGCATGACATTGGAATTAAATGGTATTGATCTTGATAAGCAACCCAGGTAAGAGGAAGACTTACAAGAAGTAAATTACATTGAGTCATTGACTTAGAGTTTGTTTGAAAATGCTTGCAATAAAAGAGAGTCACATGCATTGTTAGAGTCAGTAAATAATTGTGAGTCTGTTGTAAATATATCTATTGTTGGAACATGGTTCCAAAATTTGAAGAATTATCACCCAATGAAAAAAAAAATTCTATTGAATCTTGTGCCATGGCTCCTCCCAAGCGAGAGTTAAAACCTCTTCCAACAGACTTGAAATATGTCTTCTTGGGGGAGGATGAAACTTACCCAATGGCAATATCTTTAATGTTTTCAGAGTCTTATGAAAGTCAATTGATAAAGGTTATGAAAAATCATCAAATTGCAATAGGTTGGATGGTAGTCGATATTAAGGGAATAAATCCTCTTCTTTGTACTCATTCTATATACTTGGAGGAAAAATCCAAACCATCCTGATAGCCATAATGTAGGTTAAACCCATAACTTAAAGAAGTGGTCTGGACTGAAGTACTTAAATTGTTAGATGCATGAATCATATATCCCATCATTGATAGTAAATGGATAAGTCCTAGCAAGTAGTACCCAAAAAGTCTGGTGTCATGGTAGTGAGAAATCAAGAAATGAATTGGCCCCTAGGCATATAATCACTGGTTCGCATATGTGTATCAACTATCGAAAGTTAAATTCTCTTACCAAAAAAAAAAAACAATTTTCCTCTACCCTTTCTAGACCAAGTTTTTGAGAGGATAGCTGGACATGCATTTTATAATTTTTTGGATGGGTACTTTGAAAAAAACCAAATTGAATTAGAAATTAATGACCAGGACAAAACCACTTTTACATGTCCTTTTGGTACTTATACTTATAAAAGGATGCCATTTGGATTGTGTAAAAAGCTGTACTAGAATTAAATAAGAATAATATCATATTAATATTTCTCCTAGGATGAATAAAATGATTATAGAAACCTCAAATAGTTGTTAAAAGATTGATCATGAAGTTTGAGTTTTGAACAAATTGACTTTTAGGTCAAACTTAGTTTCGAAGGCGTTTAAACTTGAGAAGGGTGATTAGGTAAGTTTTTAAATATTTTTAGGTCAAAATAAAGCCTTCATTAAATTTGGAAGGTCGAGAAACTCTAGTAAAGGTAATATGGAGTGTATTAGAAGTTATGAAGTATTCCAAAGAAAGCACATTTTAGAAAGAATTTTGGTTGGAAGCAATTTGTCGCTACCTTAGTTTTTTATCCATAAATTTTTACTTGGAACTCTGATTAACTGTTTTTTGGAAATTAGAAATTAGACTTCACGGGCTAAAAAAGTGTATTTCACGAAAAATTCTTGAATCGGTTTCCAAATAGGTGAAAACTGCTCCGAAAATTAGGACTGAAAGTTGGCACCGTTCGGACGCCCCAGACACCATCCAGATGGCACTCCTTACCCTGAAACCTTTCTTTTTCATAAAAAACAAGGGCTTGGCACCATTCGGACGCCCCATGCATCATTCAGATGCCACTCTAAAAATGACCCTAATTAATTTTATGGTTTTTCTCCCTTTTTATTCTATAAATATCATAAAGACGTCCCTTTAGCCATGTTTCATTAGTTTCAACCCTAGGTAACCCTAGATAGCGAAAGAGAAGGAGAAAACACAAGGTTGAAAGGAATTTTCGCATTAAGATTGATTCAAACACTCTGAGGCTATCTTTAAATATCGGATTGAGGTAGGAGATTGTTCTCAAGTTCTTTCATTGAAACTTATGGTATAATTATGTATGCTTTAAATTTTTTAGATTATTATATGCTAAATAATCTTTCGCTCTTGGTTTCTTTTGATTAACATACTGTTCATTCTTGATTCTTTTTCGAGTAGCAAGTGATTTTCAACTAGATACATGTCGTGCATTCAAGAAACATTGTTTTTGAATTTCTAAAACCCTATTTTTTTTTTCCCTAAATACATGTTTTAAGTACAAGACCTATTGGTTCTTGAATTCTGAATTAGGTTTTCAATCAACTACTTGTTCTTATTCCAAAGAAATTGTGATTTTTGGCAAAACCCTAAAATTTGGATACCAAAATTATAAAGGTTTTTTTGATATATTTTCTTGCATATTTTAGTTCCTTTGTTACTTCAGTATATTTAGAATTGTGTAATTGTGATACTTGAGTTTTTATGAAATTTGTGATTACTTAAGATTGTGGGTGTTGAGAAAATTGTGGTTTTATCTCTTGTATGATTTGTGTGATGGACTTGAATTACATTTTAGAGCTATCGAAGAGTGTTAGAGGTTACTCTATCCCAGAGAAGGTGAGATGGTTGCCTAGCACTTGCAGTAAATTTTTGTTTGTAAGAGTAACTACTATTGTTCACATAAGTTCGAGGCTGAGGGATGGTATACCTTTCTTGGGAAGGATTCATCAATGTCATGGGATACGGTATACGTCCTTTCTAAAGTGGTTTGTGATTTGGTCTTGCAGGGAATGACTTAGTTTGTGTGTTTGTGGTATGTAAATGAGGTAGAATCGTTGTTTAGATTCCTGAGAAGTAACCAACATATATGAGAATACGGGATGATGCTATTGAGTTATTTATAGAATAAAACCATCATGGTTTTACTCCCAAAAATTAATATATGTTATTTTTCAAAAGAGGCTTGCCTACTTTATGTTATTGTAAAACCTTGTTTGGATTTAAGAGAAATTTTCTACGAGCTTTTGTTCAACCCTTACAACACATTTAAAGATTTTGAAGAGATGAGGATGTCGAATTAGATGAGCAGGTCGACCTCAAGACTATAGAAGGTTAGTATGAGGATCTTGATGTGGAGGCTTAGAGATGCTTCATTTTAGTTTAGATTATTTTATTTGAGAGATTCCTATGAACCAACTTTTCAACTAGTTTTAATTATTCTGCTGCTAGATACTAATTAGTTTTGAATTGTAAGTTGGAAAAATTGCAATGTTTTATTGACTTTAGTATTTCTTTGTGAGATGGATGAATAGTTTATTATTTAATAGTTGTTGTTAGTTGCTCTCATGATTGGATGGTTTCAAGATAGTAAAGCCTTCTAGAGTGCATTTTGGGGCATTACAATTTCTTTTTGGGAAGATTCCTATGTGTTCAAATATTGTAAGGATTAGATCATAAGACATTATGTAGCCAACCATGAAATTGGGCAGGTTATTTCTTTTTGCCATTCTGAAGCCTGTGGTGGACATTTTTATTCAAATAAATCTGTTGCTAAAATTTTGTAGTGTGAATTTTATTGGCCCACTCTTTCTAAAGACATACATACTTTTTTTTAAACCGTGACTGATGTGAAAGGTTGTGGAGTAATTCAAAAAGAAACATAATGCCCTTAAACCCTATTTTGATTATTGAAATTTTTTAATGTTGGGGCATTGCTTTATGGGGCCATTCTCACCCTCCTTTGAATATCTATACATTTTGGTTGCTATTAATTATGTTTTCGAATGGCTTGAGGCAATTTCGTGTCAAAATAATGATAACCGCACCGTGGTCAGATTTTTCAAAGAAAATATTTTATCCAAATTCAGAATTCCTCGAGCTATTATAAGTGATAGGAGTATACATTTTTGCAACAAATCTTTTGAAAATCTAATGAGAAAATATTTTATTTCACATAAAATATCTGCCCCTTATCATCCTTAGACAAGTGGACAAGCTGAATTAGCCAATTGAGAGATAAAACATATTTTAAAAAATACGGTTAAGCCAGACCGTAAAGATTGGTCCTTGAGGATGAGTGATGCGCTTTGGGCATACCACACTGCTTATAAGATTATTTTGGGATATGTCTGTTTAACGGATGGTTTATGGAAAACCATGCCACTTGCCAGTGGAATTGAAACATTGAGCACATTGGGCAGTCAAAATGATGAATTTTTATATGGACAAAGCTAGTGCATCCCACAAGCTTTAGATTAGTGAATTGGAAGAGTTGAGAAATGAAGCATATGAAAATGCAAAAATTGTAAATGGCAAAATGAAGATTTTTCATGATAAAAACATTTTTGCGAAAGCCCTTTGTAACATTCCAGAAAGTCCTGTTATATAATTTGAGGCTCCACCTGTTTTCAAGCAAGTTGAGGTCTAGGTGGACGGGTCTGTACATTGTTAAACAAGTATGTGAATGTGGGACAATGGAAATTGAGAATCTTTCAAGTGAAAATATTTTTAAAGTCAACATTCAAAGACTTAAGTCATTTTTTGATGGATTTGTTCGAAATGTGGATTCAATTAAGTTAATAGAACCAAAGTATTTGTCAAACTATTATGTGTGTTTGTTTGTAAGTAGTAGTACTAGTTATTTGTTTGTTTGCTCTGCAGATTAGGGTTTTGCATTATGGATGAATTTCATTTCCAGACCTATTTATCATTTGTCTTTAAATTGTAGCTTATGTTGTTATACATTGAGGACAATGTTAAGTTTAGGTTGTGGGAAGGGAACACTCCATAACTATCTTGATGATTGGTAGACATTAACGAATTGGATAGTGAGTCCCTTTTTTTACAAAATTGCTATACTCTTTTTGGTTTAGCCTTGTTATGTTATGCATATTCGCAATGGATGTGTATCATTTGATAATAATAAATGAAAGATGGATTCAGAAGCAAGAATTAATTGAAAATAAACAAAATCCCTTGTGCGAAAAAAGTTCTTATGCTAAGCATCCGCGATCAAGACATCTTGGTGGGTGTGAACGATGTGGTTGACTCATGCATATGAGAGAATTTAATTAGTGTTCTCAACTGGTCTTAGGTCGTGTACTAGATCGTCTTGATTGGATTAAGTATGAGTAGAGTAAGGATTTTTATGAGACCACATACTATTCCAGTCTAATGCTTACAAGATATGTGCGAAATGAGAGTGGTCGGTTCACTAATTTATCAGAATTGGAAGAGTTGGAATAAGAATCAAGCCTTTTTGAAAATAGTTAGGAAATTAGGGTACTTTGGTGTGTCATTTTATGTGTTTAATTTTAAATTTTATAATGTTTCATTTTTATGTTTAAGTTAGTGTTTGAAGGTTGATATGTTTTAATTAGGAAGAATAAAAGATTTTGAATTAATATGACATTTTATCGATTGTAGGAATCATAATTGACAATTGAAAATCCAAAAATTAAGAAACTGCAGCTGACAAATTGCACAGTCTAGAACTAGTGGATGACCACTGTCTAGATGGTGGTGGTTGCATTCGGACAATACTGCCTTTTATAAAAACAACCTGTTCGCAAACAGAATTGCTTGGCTTCCCTTACAACAGATTTTTCAAAAACCAGCAAACTCAAATTGTCTTCTCTCCTCAAATCTGCCCTACCCATCAATTTTTCTTTGTTTCTACTCCGATTAAACACTTACCCATTGATTGTCTGAAAATACTATCGTTCCCTATCTCTAAACACCACCCTCAAATGTGTATGGCTTATGTGTGAAGGGAGTATCACTCTCCCTCGGGATGATGCAAGAGATAGGAAACAACGAAATGTGAATGGTGGGAAATGAATGAACAAAATATGTGTGAAATGAAATGTGAAATGTGCACAAAAGTGCTCCCCAATCGCAAGGAGTCTTTCGTTGTCGATGTTTTACTTGGAAAGTATTCCAAGGTCGTCTCCTCAGGGAAGGAAAGAGAGTTTTGTGAAAGTGATTTTGCAAAAAGGTAGAGAAAATGTAAAATATTTTGTTTATGTTTTGGGGTTGTGTTTGTAAATGAAAATGCAAGAAAACAAGTGTTGGCTAATCCAAGAGGTCATACCAATGAGAATGCCTAATCAACTCAAAACCTTCCTCCGAGAGTTTATAGATGAATGATTGATTCGTGGGAAGCTAGGGATGACATGGTGAGGATCCAAGCATAAACCGTGACTAGGCCTACGGAATATCAAAGACTCACCACCACATCCACTCTCAACCCAGTCAAACCGAACCACCGTACATCGAGAAAGGAAAGAGAAAGAGTTGAAATGGGATCCTCAAAGGGAGGTCTCCCTTAGATTATCCAACTTAAATCTAGCTACTCATGATAAAATGAAAGACAAGAATAATGTAAATGAAACGTATTGTAGAGAAATGAAGATTTAAACTAAGTTAATGCAAGGAACATAAACTATGAAGAGATAAATACAATACCCATTTTAAGCTTGAAGAGAAGAAAACATGAACAACATTGGTAGAAACTAGAACATGTAATTAAACTTGAACTAAACTTGAAATAAATGACATTTAAAGTAATAAAGGAAGCCTACAAAAGTCTTACTGAAGATTACAAGAGAAATGCGTGAAGACAATGCAAAAATATAAATTTCTAATCACTATTCATCATTTTCTACATTGGATTTTCTAAGCTTAGGTAGCCACCCCCAAAATGTTGAATAATGTTGTATATATGGAGTGTGTGTCTTCCATTTTCGTGCATGATGGTCCCCAAGGTGTAAGAGCAGGCCTTCCCATCCATAGAGGCTGAGTGATGGCTCTTGACAAGCTAGCCTGCAACCCCCTGTGTAGCCCATTCCTCTCCCATGCTTCATTAATGCCAAGCCTCCAAAAGTCCAAGGGCAGGTGTACAGTGTTGTGGGCGTGTCAGAAGAGTGGGAGAGAAGTGCTGGTGGGACCCTCAAAGCAGGAAGTCTGAGCAGCAGAAGGAGGAGCAGAACGACAGACTCTACCAGTAGGGTTTTCTCCAGTAGCTTAACCCTACCGGTAGGATACTCTATCAAAAGGGGTTTGTCTGCTGTATTATTTTCCTGTTTCTGCACTGGACCACCTTCGGTAGAAATGACAGAACTCTTGATCAAACTGTTGGATTGAGCTGAAATTTTGACACATTACAGAAGACATCCAGATATACAACTTTCATGTTTTAAACTTTTCCAGAGTCTGAGTAGATCATGGTCAGAATGGAGGACAACCGAGGTAGTGCTTCCTAGCGATGTGGCAGCTAGTGCCTTTGTTACAAAACACGAATACCTCCTTGATTTCTTCACTTTTAAGCCTCCAATTCATCATGTATTGTGTCTATGCCATTACCACACATCCAACATAGTTGCAAGGTCCTAAAATCTAACATTTAAGCTATCAAAACATGTAACATCGAGAATTCAACATTATTCATAAACTAGGCTAACACTAAGTAATTAAATGCAAAAGTTGCGTTATAATGAATGTAATGAGGCCATAAAATGTGCAATATTATGTGCTCATCACACCCTCCAACTTATGCATTGCTCATCCCTTGCAAACAAAATGTAAAAACAAGAAGACAAAAATAAACCCATACTAATTCCGATATTGCATTTAGCACATGCAATAAGCCTTTAAACCCCTAGGTGATCCCTAGTGGACGAGTTTTGTCTCGTGAAGGTTTCCATTGAAGACACCTACAAATTTCTTATCCTAGTATCTAATATTTAAAATATATTCCCTTATCCTAACTAGCAAGGTGATTTCAAAAACAACTTGATCCGAACACCCAAACAAATCACACATGAGACATATCATAGTCATAAATGCTATTCTAGAGTATCCACGTACACATTTATTTTCAAACTCGTGTGTGTGTGTGAAATAAACATGTAATTTAAGCATTTACATAACGGAATTCACATTCACTTTGGCTATCCAAATTAAGTTTTGATGCAAAACTCACCAAGGGTGTCTCTCACAATTGAATCACTTAATGATTATCATGGCATGCACTCCATGTGTATATCTGAGATGGAATCTCGTGCACAAAACAAAGTAAGCTCACATATAATCCAAAAATGAAGTATGCGTAGAAATGAAACAACCTTGGCATAATCTCATGAAAGGAATGCTAGGGCATTAGATAGCAAAATCAACTCCTCTTTTTCTTTTAAAGTATGCATCCCCCATGCTTCTCTAGATCATTTAGGACTTTCAAGGGTTATAATGAGGCCTTAGGGTGATATCTAGGTAAAAGAAATGAAGGATATAGGGTAACTAAGAGAGTTGTTCCGAGTGAAAAACTTTTAATCATGGACAAACATTTCCCTTTTAATGGGATTTTGATTTTCACACCATCACAACACCCTTTATTTCTTTTCTTTCTTTTCCTCCCTTTTTTTTTTCTTTTGATCACTCTTTCATTCATTCACCCCTTTTTTCTCCTTTCCTTGGATTTTCATTCTCTTCCTTTGAACTCTTTTGAGTTTCAACATCATTCTTCCCATTTGTTTGAATTTTCACACCATACTTCCTTCTCTTTTATCATCACTCATACTTAGCACTAAGAACAACCAAGGTAAGGTAGATATTTATCATTTTCATTAGCTTGGTTAAATGTATGGCATAGAAACGAATTCAAGTAAGGCTCAATCATGGCACTAGGGATAAATATTTCCAAGAAAAAGACAAAGGCTGAAAGCATTCAAAGATGACCTAAGATCATTTCTAAATAAGCTTGGGAGAACATTGTATATATCAAGACAAAGTCAATTAACTACCCAAATGCACCTAACCAAAGTAAGCATAATGAGATTATTGAACAAATTTGGAAATTGAAAAATTGTTCCTTGAGTAAATGTAAGTTCCCTCCAAATAAGAATTGACATTAAAGCTCACAAGGGTTTTTTACTCATCTCCACTATTCATGTCAAGCACTCAAATATGAACTCAATCCGTAAATTGTCCAAATTACACATTCAAGGTGCACAATGGTTGAGTTTGAAAGAAAACACATATGTGATACTCTTGGCAATAGGATAAACTTGTATAATGTGCTCATGTATTCCAAGTTTAAAATGAAGATCAAGTAATCACAAATCCCATAACCATTAGGATAGGGGAATATAGTTCAATATTGGAACCATAATTTTCAAAATTTTCACACTCTTCATTATTCTATACAAAAAGTGGTGGAACATGTGAATGTTGCACCTCACCCCCCAACTTAAACTATGCATTGTCTTCAATGTGCAAAGAGTCATGCAATGAAAACAATGAAGGTAAAATGAGAAATGAGATACCTTTTTTTTAAAAACATAAAAGAGAAAATGAAACACACAAAGCTTATTTACATCCCCCAACTTAGACTAGAACATGATACCCAATAAGATTTTCTACAATGATGCTCAAGTGAAATGAGTCCAAATTAGAGAGAAGTAAACAAACTTCATGTTAAAATCTACACTACAAAGTTATGAAAATAAAAATATAACAATAAAAGAAATCTAACTACTATGTACATGGAAACAAAATAACAAGGGCTCATGTCAATCTGACTTCAATTCGGATATGAGCTTGTGCCCATGGATTTTTTTGATTTTAAATTTTTTTTGTTGCATCAATGCCCTTCCTAGACCATCTACCCAACAATACAAGGGATAATTATTAAAATGTCTCAACCAAACCAAGAAGTATGTGAGTTTATGCAATGCAACAAATGAAAAATACAATTTCTCATTAAAAACACTTGACTTTATTTCAATGCCCTCCCCAAGTTGAGAAACGTGAATCTCAACACCACTCAAAGATGGAAAAATGACCTTGGGCACATTAGCCTCATGTGGTATGATAACTTTATTAAAATTTTCACAATCGAGAGTGGTGGGAGATTCAACATCCATATACATTTCATTGGGGGGATCACACTCAATACATTGACTATGCTCAAAATATTGTTCATCATGCATAATTATAGCATTGGTCAATGTATTAAGTTGATCTCCAATTTCAGAAATTTGTTGGGCTACTTGGGCATTGAATTCCATTTGGTATTGCATAAAATCATAAAAAGTGTTTTTCAATGCTTGTTCGGTTGAGTCCTCATATGTTGGATAGTGGGAGAATTCATTTGGTGGTGTGAGATTGGATGGAAAATTATACGGTTCATTCTCCCAACCATGACTCGGATGACTCGGTGTAAAATAATGGTTGGGGTAAAAATTTTTGAAGGCCAAATTTGAATTTGAACCTTCGCATTCAAAGGGTTGAACCGAATAATTTAATGAGCATTCACTATTGAGGTGTCCATTCTCACCACAAATTTCACAAACATTTCCAAAATAAGGGGCATTTATAGGGCACTCACTAGTGATGTGTCCATATTTACCACAAATCTTGTAAACGTTTTCAAAATAAGAGCCCATTCATGGGCACTCATTAGTAATATGCCCATACTCATTGCAAATCTCACACACATTTTCATAATAAGAGGTATTTGATACATTTTCATAAAAATTATAAGACATAAAAAAAAACACAAACTAAAACAAAATACTTAGAAATGAAATGACATACCTTGGCCCGTGATGAAAATCACGAGCCTTACCTTATGCCGTTCTAAAATTACCTTCGAACTCAAAGCTTAGCCTTTCCCGGCAACGGCGCCAAAATGATTGTCTGAAAATAGTGTCATTCCCTACCTCTAAACACCACCCTCAAATGTGTATAACTTATGTGTGAAGGGAGTGTCACTCTCCCTCAGGATGATGCAAGAGATAGGAAACAACGGAATGTGAATGGTGGAAAAAGGATGAACAAAATATGTGTGAAATGAAATGTGAAATGTGCACAAAAGTGCTCCCCAATCGCAAGGAGTCTTTCGTTGTTGGTGTTTTACTTGGAATGTATTCCAAGGTCGTCTCCTCAGGGTAGGAAAGGGAGTTTTGTGAAAGTGATTTTTCAAAAAGGTAGAAAAAATGTAAAATCTTTTGTTTATGTTTTGGGTTTGTGTTTGTAAATGAAAATGCAAGAAAACAAGTGTTGGCTAGTCCAAGAGGTTATACCAATGAGAATGTCCAATCAACTCGAAACCTTCCTTCGAGAGTTTATAGATGAACGATTGATTCGTGGGAAGCTAGGGATGACATGGTGAGGATCCAAGCATAAACCATGACTAGGCCTATGGAATATCAAAGACTCACCACCACATCCACTCTCAACCCAGTCAAACCGAACCACCGTACACCGAGAGAGGAAAGAGAAAGAGTTGAAATGGGATCCTCAAAGGGAGGTCTCCCTTAGATTATCCAACTTAAATCTAGCTACTCATGATAAAATGAAAGACAAGAATAATGTAAATGAAACGTATTGTAGAGAAATGAAGATTTAAACTAAGTTAATGCAAGGAACATAAACTATGAAGAGATAAATACAATACCCATTTTAAGCTTGAAGTGAAGAAAACATGAACAACAATGGTAGAAACTAGAACATGTAATTAAACTTGAACTAAACTTGAAATAAATGACATTTAAAGTAATAAAGGAAGCCTACAAAAGTCTTACTGAAGATTACAAGAGAAATGAGTGAAGACAATGCAAAAATATAAATTTCTAATCACTATTCATCATCTTCTACATTGGATTTTCTAAGCTTAGGTAGCCACCCCCAAAATGTTGAATAATGTTGTATATATGGAGTGTGTGTCTTCCATTTTCGTGCATGATGGTCCCCAAGGTGTAAGAGCAGGCCTTCCCATCCATAGGGGCTGAGTGATGGCTCTTGACAAGCTAGCCTGCAACCCCCTGTGTAGCCCATTCCTCTCCCATGCTTCATTAATGCCAAGCCTCCAAAAGTCCAAGGGCAGGTGTACAGTGTTGTGGGCGTGTTAGAAGAGTGGGGGAGAAGTGCTGGTGGGACCCTCAAAACAGGAAGTCTGAGCAGCAGAAAGACGAGTAGAACGACAGACTCTACCGGTAGGGTTTGTCTGCTGTATTATTTTCCTGTTTCTACACTGGACCACCTTCGGTAGAAATAACAGAAATCTTGATGTAACCGTTGGATTGAACTGAAATTTTGACACGATACAGAAGACATCCAGATATACAACTTTTATGTTTTGAACTTTTCCATATTCTGAGTGGATCATGGTCATAATGGAGGACAACCGAGGTAGTGCTTTCCAATGATGTGGCAGCTGGTGCCTTTGTTCCAAAACACCAATACCTCGTTGATTTCTTCACTTTTAAGCCTCCAATTCATCATGTATTGTGTCTATGCCATTACCACACATCCAACATAGTTGCAAGGTCCTAAAATCCACCATTTAAGCTATCAAAACATGCAACATCGAGAATTCAACATTATTCATAAACTAGGTTAACACTAAGTAATTAAATGCAAAAGTTGCGTTATAATGAATGTAATGAGGCCATGAAATGTGAAATATTATGTGCTCATCACCCATCGCATTATACATACTTTTATCAATTGAAATCTTGTGAAATCAACTTTTTGTCAAGAAAATCAAAAACTTCATCTTGGTCCAAGAAAAAAAGACATCCGAGGCAAGGATGACGCATCTTCAAGACGTCTGAGGCAAGGAGCTCCTCCATCGCCCTCAATGATGTCGTATGAAATAAAGCAGCCCTAGGTCCACAATCAATTCGACAATGCTATTTTTGAAAATATAGAGCAACAAATTTGATATGATCGCCACTTTTCATTTAAAACTATCATAGTTGAAAGACCAGTTATTTATGAGGATTTTGAACATATTGGAGTTAGGAAAAATTTACAAGCTCGAAGTTGGTTCAATTACATTAAAACTATGGGTATTGCATATGAATGTTTATTGCAGGAATTTTATAGTAATGCTTAAGTTACTAGGACAATGAGTTCATCTGTATATGTTAGAGGGTTAAATTTTAAGTTACGGTAGACTTATTGTTGATAAAATTGAAACCTATTAGGAGACACCTTATTGGACAGGGGCTTTATTAAACCGAGCACTTCACATTGGGGCGCTCCAGTGTTGTTTGCCAAGAAGAAAGACAAGACCCTTCGACTATGCATAGATTACTGACAGTTGAATAGGGTTACTATCAAGAATAGATACCCTTTTGCCGCGGATTGATGATTTGTTTGATCAACTGAGAGGAGCACGGGTCTACTCCAAGATAGATCTTCGCACCGGTTACCATCAGTTGAGGGTTAGGGAGGTAGATATCCCTAAGATGGCATTTAGAACGCGATATGGGCATTTCGAGTTTACAGTGATGCCTTTTGAAATGATATTCATGGATCTCATGCATAGGGTGTTCCAACCCTACTTAGATTAGTTCGTTGTGGTCTTTGTTGATGACATCTTGATCTACTCCAAGTCTGAGGAGGAGAATAAGGGTGTCACTTGAGGATTGTTCTCCAGACCTTGAGGGACAATCAGTTGTATGCAAAATTCAGTAAGTGTGAATTTTGGCTTACAGAGATAAGATTTTTGGGACATGTGGTGTCGGCTTTGGGTGTATCTGTGGACCTAGAGAAGGTTGAGGCAATCATGAATTGGGAGAGTGGCTTGATCTGAAATGTGTACACCCAAGTGCAGCCGGTCAAGTTATAGTAATAATCCAGTTTGAGTCTAGAGTTGAATCCATAGGGAACTTGTTGTATTGGTGTTTCAAAGTAAGCAGTGGTGAAGATCAATCGATTGTAACCTTTGGGATTTGTAGTTGTGAGATTGGGAGGTTTTTCCTAGATTGAATATGAAATTCTTTCCAAGAAGGTTTTCTAGACAAAATATAAGATAAATTCTAATGAAATAAAAGTCACTCCTTAGTTTGAGGATCAGGACATGTAGTCAATTATCCGGTTTATTATACTTATGCTTAATAAATCAATTAAATCCCATGTCAACAACAAGTTAATTTGAAGGTGAAGATGGACTGTGAGAATTAAGACCATGGTTCCGATGTCTTTCTAGAAGTTTACAAGAATTGCCTGTATTGAGACTTAACCCGTCTACAGACCAGCAAGTATTTCTACAAGACATCCAACCATGACTATAATATTCCATTCTTTAAATGAAGCACAATAATGGGGATGATTAAAGGCTAGTCATGAAGATCTAGCCAGGGTACTTGCCTTGAAACGAGGAGTCTTTCCATGCAAGAGTCATCCGTGTCATAGAAAGACCCTCGATTATACAAAGTACCTTTGCTTTGCTAGATACAATCAATCATCCAATAACAAGGGGCTAAACATTAAGCATTATAACTATACATAAATATAACTTCCGGATAATTTATGCATACCCTTCACCTCTTACTAAAGAGTGAATGAGAAACTACTCACTCTTCATGACTTTGGTAAAGCTAGAAAAGTGAGTGATGCTCATCCCTCTATGTAGAGAACTTTATAAAATAAAAGCACAATAACAAGGAGCCAATCTTCAACAAAGAATGAGTGAATCACGTTACACCCTTCACGGCTTTGGTAAAGCTCTAGAAAAGTGGAAGATTTGCCTCCTCTAAGAAAGAAGAAGGCTCAAGCAATGGAAGTGAAAGATGTAAACAAAGGAATGTATGTAAAAGCATATATGTAAAGTCTAAACGTAAACAACAAAATGAAATTCTTAATACAAGCAAACGTAAACATAAATGTAAAGACTAACAGTAAATAGAGAAACTAAAATTCTTAAGTAAATGTAAACATGAATATAAAGAAATGAGTGGGAGTCTAAGCCTCCCAACTCTCTACCAAAGATAAAACTAAGAACATTAGGAAATAGAAGTGCTGTCCCTTTCTCTCCAAAAATGAGAGTATTTATAGGAAGGAGAACGCAGGGGAAAGAAATAGTGCTTGCCGCCTAAGTCAAAGTGAAAAGCCAACCACTCTGTATGCAGTCTGTCGAGGACGTTCGAACATTAGTTGGCGTTCGAACGGTGTTGCTGCTTTTGCTCTATGGGCATTCGAACGGTGCATGACGTTTGAATGTTTGTTCTGCCTTTGCTCTAAAAGCGTTCAAAAACCAGCTGTGATCTATCCTTATCACTCAGATGTCACATGGCCTGTGGTCCTCTGGGAAAATCTCCGTCCACACTCCATTTAAAATTTGTCATCAATTTGCTGCAACACACCATGTCTTTAGTCTGATCTTGTCAGTGTTCTAGTGGACGTTCGAACGTGGGTTAGCGTTCGAACATTGGTTCTTTGTTACTCGGGGCTTTGGTTCTTGGCTGCAACACATTCTGTCTCAGCTGGCCTAATTCCTATGAGCGTTCGAACGTGAGTTGGTGTTCGAACGTCACTTATTTGTTCCAAGATTTTCCAATTTGTTCCTATTGTGTTGATATTGCTCTCAAATATACTTTTTGTTTCCCTTAAACCCTTTTTCCACTTTAGAACCTGAAATGTCATCATTTAAACTTCATCAAAGCATAATTAGTCCAAAAAGGGCATAATACTATGCTATAATTGAGTACTAATCACATCCCTCAACCTAGATATTGCTAGTCCCTAGTAATACAACAATTAAATGTAAGCCTTTTTTTGTAGGTCACCCGGTTGCGTTTAGCTTTTACAACAAGCTGTTAAACCACTAGGTTTACCCTAGTGGACGAGTGTTGTCTCGTGAGGGTTTTCAGTGAAGCTACCCACAAACTTCGTTTGAACAAAATTGTATGTGAGGTGACTAAAAATGAATTAGCAACATGGTCGTTTAGACATTCAACTCACAATCGGGACTTATCCCCTACATTTATTTTTCTTTGGTACTCACTTTATGCAAAAATTAGCATCTGTCACATTAGCATTTGGAATTCCCTGAGTAGTAGGATGGTCATTCAAGAGACAAGAATTGATATATAACAAACATTCTAATGTACCACCCTCCATGGATAACTTTGATTTCACAAACCTTTCTTGGAATACTCTTAGCAAAGCAATTCGCTTTGATTTTAGTGACTTATCTCTCATAGGGCATGTGATTAGAAGATGGCGTTTTGAAAAATTCATATGCTCAATTAGAACATGAGTGAAGTTTTGAAGAAAACAGATTTTACCTTGACTTAATCTCATGGAATAATATTAATGCAGTTAAAGAAATTCTATTTAACATATCCCATCTTCTAATTGACAACACACAGATGCATTATACTTGAGATCAATTAGGGCTTTGAATAGGTTGTAATGTGGCCAGATGTCAGTGGCTAACGAAATGACGTAAGTGGAGTTCAAAAGCTATTTCTTTTATGTATTTTAGCACACCTCTATTTGTCGTTTTGAAATTTTTGCTTAGGAATGGGATTTCTTTCTTTTATTTTTCCCATTTTTCCTTTCTTGGCAATTCCTTGTCTTTTTGTTTTTTTTTTCTTTCGGCTGTTTCCACTTGTTTTGCTTTTATTGAATAATGGCCACCATTGTCTTTGCTATTTTTCTTGCCTTTCTGTATCATAGTGCTTTATAAGAGGGTGTAAGAAAATTAGATAGCAATGGTATGTCAATGTTATTGTCCTTGTGGCTCGGTTTCATTTGGGCTTCTTGAAAAGAAATCAGTCGCTGAAGGCTCAAGCAGGGTTAACTAGGGATTATTACTTTGAAGAGGGAATGGCTGAGGCTCAAAATCAATCCAAAGATGGCCTAAGATCCTTTCTCAAGTATGTGCACCTGCACGTGTCATATGTAAGGATTCCCTGTTGGGTATGTACATAGAAGACTTTAGTTGCATCAATCAAAGCAAGGTTAATGAGACTATTGAAAGAGATCAGAATTGACAGAGCTTACTTTGAGTAATTGTTTGAAATCCTCTCCAAAAGCATCGTTAAGCTCAAGAATTACCATGGTTTTCTTTTGTTATCTCCACTGACTATATCGAGTTTTCCAGGGAATGTCGGTTATATACCGATTCCTTTTTCGAGACTGATCACTTTGTACCTTAAGAATGACAAAAACTTCTGTACATTTAACAATAACCATAGAGACAGTACCAATATTCAACATGAGGCTTTACGCCTTGGTTGTTAGGTTGAGATGTCAAACAGATCATGTGCTAAGTCATTTGAACACGTAATCCTAACATCCACATTTGTTTCTTTATTTAACATATAACAAAATAAAGCTAAATCTGTACATAAATAAAGGTGATAAACTGAGTTATTCATTTCCACAAAAATCATCATTCATCATTAACATCAATGATTCAATTCATCCATAAAAGGCACAAACAAAACAAAAACTTTAAACATTACTACAAACCATAAAAGAAAAATCATCTTAGGAAGAAAAAGACAAAACAAAACAACTAACTTCACTCAAGAACAAAAATATCCACTCAATCCCCTCTATCTCCACCATCAACAGCTCCACTAGCTCCATCGCCCCTCAAAAGCCTAAGGATCTCATCCTCCTTAGCTTCTATGCTAAGCATGATGTCCCGTAAGAGCGCTGGGGCATGCTAGGGCTTGTCTCCTCCAGGGTCTGCATGTGTTCTCTCTCAAGATCCCTCTCTTCCTCTTGATCTAGCTCTTCCTACACCTCATCACCTCCTTGGGCTGGTGGCACCTCTTGTCTTGTAGCCGGGGCTCCACTATGTCATTTACTTCTCTTGAAAGAGCCCTTGTTTTGTGGCCCCATAGGCTTTTGGATTTCCATTTTGGGCCTTAGCCTGATCCCGTTCTCTATGCATATTTCAGTCACTAGGGTGACAAAAGGGAGTGCACTCCTCTTCACGTCCCACTCCTTTTTTATTTCACTCAGGATGAGGGAGGGGAGATCGATGTTATGCCCCTTTCCAATTGCATAAAGCAATCGTGTCATGTCGGAAAAGATCTCATTTGTTTGTCTCAAGGGAGCCAAGTTAGAGATTGCAATTAGATTCATCATTTTATACTTGTCAGTCAACTCCCCTTGTTTCAGAAAATTTCACCGTGACCATGAAAAATCACTCTCCCCAGTCAACTCCTTCCCCCCAACATTCATAGGCACATTTTTCTTTAGGGGATATGCTGGGTTTTACACCCGAGGTACTTCTTGCCTCACCTTTGTGATGTAGGCTTCATCCACATCAATGTACGTGCCTCTAACATAAGTACGGATCATGCTATTGATGATCTCGGCGTTGTTGTAACACCCCAAAATACACCCTGGATGACATTACATTCAATCACCATTCATACCATGAGAGCACTAAGATAAACCATCAATAAAAAGTTTTGCTAACAGTAATCCATAACATTTACATCAATATCCCAAAAGAATATGCCATCTTTGGCCATTACATTCTCCATTGAAAATTTACTATTATAGCGCAGCGGAAATTACAAAAGAAATCTAGACTATACAGTGTTTTCAAAGTAGTATTCTAATCTAGAACAAAAGAAGCTACGTCTCTACATATCCACCTCGGGATCTAGGTTCCCCTCGAGTGGAGCCTCCCAATGTCTCGGCTCGTCGATGCCGAGATCCTCCTCTAGCACCACATCTGAAAAATTCTGTAGCCACATTTCTCCCAAACTCGAACAAGGTTTTAAAAACATAGAAAACGGTCGGTCTCATTTCACAAGTAACATATATAACATTTGAAATAAAACAGGGGCATTTTAAAAGAGATCTCAAGTTTAGATAGTAGCAGTAATTAAATAAACGAATGAAAATGAGTTTAACAACAGTAACCAATATTCCAATTTAGGCTATTTAGAAAAAGGGCTTCTCCCCCATGCATTGTCCCATACCAATGCATCGGCCAGAACGACCCAACTCATAATTCCATGTATTTTTGGTTCATCCCCGTACCATGTATGATGCTTGTTTCCCCTGAATCTACCAAACGATTATACCTAGTCCACCAATCATAATCACAATCACAAGCACTTTAGGAAAGGGCGTCTACCATACCAATGGCAGTGACGAGTCCCTTCCTAGGAAAAGTATACTATCCCTTGTTCGAACTCCAGTGAACGATAGTGGTTGCATTACCAAATGACA
>CM042201.1:3079419-3090447 GCA_023539305.1 Ilex asprella | reverse complement strand
ATCCTTGAATCTATCTCAACATTGGTAAAATATATCGCCCTCTTTGATCAAAAAATTCATGATTTGCATTTTGAGTGCACTGGTAAGATGTAAGGGATTTTTTTTTTTGAAAAACTCATTTTGTAATGCATGCCAAGTTAGTATTGAATAAGCTTTCAAAGAGTTTAGTCATTGTTTAGCTTTGTCCTCTAAACAGAAAGGAAAAAGTTTCAACTTGCAAGTTCAAAATTGTCTTGGAATGTTGCACAAACCTCCTCAAAATCTTTTATATGTAGGTATGGGTTTTCTGCTTCAAGTCCATGAAATTGAGGTAGTAGTTGCATTGTCCTCACCTTTACAATAAAGAGGGGTGCATTTGCAGGAAACACAAAACAAAAAGGGACACTGTTTCTTGTGGGATGCAAGTAATCCCTCAAAGTTCAAATGTTAGGAAATTTTCCCTCTCTCAAGAACTTCCCCTTGTCTCTCATTCTTTGTCATACTATTGTTAGAAAAATTCTGCTATAAATTGAGGTGAAGATGGTTCAGATTAATTGACATACCCAATAGATTCTGCCCGCAAATTTTGAAAGTGAGGATAGTCCTTAGACATAAAATAAAATTACACACAGTAAATCAAAAATATATACATAGATGAAGGTTTTTTAACCTTTTACCTTAAAACACCTTTTTGGTTCCCTGGCAACGGTGCAAAAACTTGCCTTGATCCAAAACGGTGCCAAAAACTTGCTCTGATCCAAAATGTAGTAATAATCCGATTAAGTCCGGAGTTGAATCCATAGGGAACTAATGTTGGTGTTTCGAAGTAAGCAGTGACAGAGACCAAAGTAATTAGAACCCTTGAGATTTAAAGTTGAGATGTTTAGGTATTTTTCTAGGCAGAATTTAAAAATTTTTCCAAGATGATTTTCTAGACAAAATGTAATACAATCTCAAATGCAAAAGTCACTCTTTAACTCGAGGATCTGGACCTGTAGTCAATCATCCAGTTTGTTAAACTTGTGCTTGGGAACTCAATTAACCCCTGTGTCAACATGAAGTTAATCTAAAGATAAAGATGAATTCTAAGAATTAAGAGCATGTTTTTGATGTCTTCGTAGAAGTTTACAAGAATTGTCTGTACCGAGAATTAACCCATGTATAACCATGCAAGTGTTTCTACAAGGAATCCAACCATTGCATTAGTATTCCCTTCTTAAGTGAAACACAATACTGGTGAAGATTGAAAGGTAGTCATGAAGATCTAGCTGGGGTACTTGCCAAGGACCAATGAGTCTTCCTATGCCAAGAGTCATCTATGTCAAGGAAGGACTCATGGTTGTGCAAAGTAGCTTAGCTTTGCTAGATACATTCAGTCATTCAATAAGCAAGTAAGAGATATAACATTAAGCATAAACGCAATGCAAAAATATAAGATCCGAATGATTTATACTTGTCCATCACCTCTTACTAAATAGTGAATGAGAAACTACTCACTCTTCATGGCTTTGGTAAAACAAGAAAAGTAAGTGATTCTCATCCCTCCAAGTAGAGGAGTTACAAGGTAAAACACAGTACACAAGGAGTCGATCTTCAACAAAGAATGACTGAATCACGTTCCACCCTTCATGACTTTGGTAAAGCTATAGAAAAGTGGAAGAGTTTTACTTCTCTAAGGGAAAAAGGAAGCTTAAACAATGGAAGCAAATGAAACTAATAATGAAAGTAAGAGAAAGCTAGTCACTTTTGGAGGGTTTCCACCTCAACCAAAAGATGATCTATTTTCCTCCATGCAAGTAAATGTAAGTCTAAGTCTAAGACTAACTCTACAACTAGCTCTAGCTCTAAGTGTCTCTTGAAGCTCCCACAATGGGAGTGTTTTTAGGCAAGGATGAGGGGGCAAGGAAGTGTGAAAGAATAGTACAAGTTCTTGAAAGTCCAAGTGAATGCCCCAAGGTCCGGATATAAATTCAATCACTCTACACTTTGTCTGGGGACAACGTTTTAATGTTAGATGGCGTTCGAACGTTGAATGGATTTTGAATGTGGAATCATGTTCCTCTTGTCATCCATAGTAGATAGCAAGTCAAGTCTCCTCACCCTGACAATCTGGTCTTCAAATAATTCAAGAGGATGTTCGAAATTTTGATTGGCATTCGAACGTTGTACTCAAGTAGTTCTCTTATTTTCTTTTGTGAAAATAATTGCCACCGCCATAAGCCATCATCCTAGCTCTCTTCCAGGGCCCTCAAATAATTCAGGATGACATTTGAACGTGTATTGGCATTCGAACGTTGATGCCCTTGCTTCAAACTTCTCCAACTCTCTTCGAAAACATGTGTGGTTGCTTGAAAGTTTGGTATCCATTAACTTTAGGCTTTTGTGCAACTTTATCCTAAAATGTCATTATTAAAACTCTATCAAAGCATAATTAGTCTTGTAAAAGCATTATAAGATGCTAATTTTAGCTATTCATCAGTTTACTTATGTGTTCAATGTTCAAAATAAAAATAAGCAATCACAGATCTCATAACAATTATGACAGGGGAATATTAATCAATATTAGATATTTTCCACAAAAAAATTCAAACTTTTTTTTTCAAAATTTTCATATTTTCATCTATTCTATACAAAAAGTGGTGGAATAGGTAAATGGTGTGCCTCAGCCCTGCAACTTGAACCATGCATTGTCCTTAATGTACAAGGAATCATGCAATTCAAAAAAAATGAAATTAACTTGGGAAATAAGATACCCCTTTTTTCTCTTCTTTTTTTTTTGGTGGTATAAACATTAACGGAAAAATAAAACACAAAAGTGCCTGCTGAATAAGATTTGTTATGATGATACTCAAAATGAATTGAGTCCAAATTAGGAAAAGGTAAAAAATTTCAGAATAAAATCTACATTGAAAAATTATGAAAATAAAAAATATAACAATAAAATAAATTTAACTATTATGTACATGAAAAAATAAAAAAAGGACTCAAGTCAATCCGTTTTTAGTTCAGATATGAGCGTGCACCCACTGATTTTAAAAAAAAAATTGGTGTGCAAATGACTTTCTTAACCAATCTATCCAACAATACAAAAGATAATGATTCAAAATTCTCAACAAAATAGAGATGTACACAAATTTATGCAATTCCAACAACGGAATATACAATTTCTTTTTATAAATTTCTGCACTTAACTCCATTCTCCATTTTAATGCCCTGTCCAAGTTAAAAATTGTGAACCTCAACACCACTCTTTGATGGCAAGTAAACCTTGGGCTTATTTGCCTCATGTGAGATAATAACTTCATTAAAATTTTCATAATCAAGAGTGGTGGGAGATTCAACATCAATTTTCATTCCATAGAAATGATCATCCTCAATACATTGACTATGCTCAAGATGTTATTATTTACACATAGTACTTTTGAAATTAGTTAATGCAATAAGGCCATCTCTAATTTCATAAATCTGTTGGGCTACTTGGGCATTGACTTCTATTTGGTATTGCATAAACTCGTAAAGAGTATTTTTCAATTCTAGTTTGATTGAGTCCTCACACATTGGATTGCGGCAAAATTCATTTGGTGGTGTGAGATTGGATGAAAAATTATAAGGTTCGTTCTTCAACCATAACTCGGATAACTCGTAGCAACATAATGGCCGGGGTAAATTTTCGGGGGCTAGTATTAAAATTGGTCTTTCACATGCAAAGTCTTGAACCTTATAATTTAATAGACACTCACTAGTGATGTGCTCACCTACACATTCATTTTTAAACTCATGTGTGTATGAAATGGACATGTAATTTAAGCATTTACCCAATGGAACTCACATTCACTTGGCTATCCAAATTCAGCTTTGATGCAAAACTCA
Source organism: Ilex asprella (assembly GCA_023539305.1). NCBI lineage: Eukaryota > Viridiplantae > Streptophyta > Magnoliopsida > Aquifoliales > Aquifoliaceae > Ilex > Ilex asprella. The sequence continues at coordinate 3,086,598 of CM042201.1, read as the reverse complement.
CCAAGGGTTTCTCTCTACAATGAATCACACTATGATTATCCTGACATGCTCTCTGTGTGTATATTTGAGATAGAATCTTGTGCAAAAAATGAATTATGCTCTCATATAATCAAAAAAATGAGGTATATGCATAAAAATGAAACAACCTTGGCATAATCTCATGAAAGGAATGTAAGGGCACTAGATAACAAAATCAACTTCTCTTTTCTTTAAAGGTATGCTTTCCCCATGCTTTCTCTAGATCATATAGGACTTTCAAGGGTTGTAATGAGACCTTGGAGTGATATTGAGGCAAGTGAAATGAAGGATATGGGATAACAAATAGGGTTATTCTGAGTGAATGACCTTTATTTCAAAAAAAATCTCCCTTTTAAAGGATTTTTAGTCTAACACCATCACTTCACTCTTTGTTTTTTTTTATTTCTTTTCCTAAACATTTTCCTTTTTCTTTTCTCATTCATTTCTTCATTCACCCATTTTTTTTCCTTTTTCTTGGATTTTTCATTCTTGACCATTCAACATTTGAATTTGGCATAGTTCATCCATTTTTGCTGGGTTTCCGTGCCACTATTCTTTCTCCTTATGATCTCTCATGATTGGTCATGGAACAACTAAGGTGTGGTAAATTTTTATCATTTTACACTGGCTTGGTTAATTGTGGCATGGAAACAAATTTTCAACTATGTACAATCACGACACTAGGGATAATATTTTTACAAAAAAAAAAAAAGGCTGAGGCTCAAAATAAATCAAAGATGGCCTAAGATCAATTTTAGGTAAGCGTGGGAGATCATATTGCATAAAGACAAAGTCAATCAACTACCCAAATACACTCTAACCAAAACAAACAAAATAAAATTATTGACCAAATTTCAGATTTGAAAAATTGTTCCTTGAGTAAACGTAAGTCCTCTCCAACAAGAATTGACACTAAAGCTCTCATGGTTACTTACTCATCTCCACTATTCATGTCAAGCTCTAAAATGTGAATTCAATCTGTAAATTATCGAAATTACACGTTCAAGGTGCACTTATGGTTGAGTTCAAAAGTAAACAAGTATGTGATACTCTTAGCATAGGATAAACTTCTATAATGTGTTCATGTATTCACAATTCAAAGCAAAGATCATCATATCAATAAATCCACAACACTTTGAAAGGGGGATAAAGTTCAACATTTAGATATTTGTCACAAAAAATCACATATTTCCCAATTATTGTAAACAAAAATATGTGGAACATGTGAATGGTGAATTTTACCCCAAAATGGTATTACCAACAAAAAATTTTCACAAAAAATTGGAGTATCATACAAATGGTGCACCTCACCCCCAACTTGATTCATGCATTTTCCTCAATGCAACAAAATAATATGATATGCAATGATGGACTTAAAAAGATAAGTAGGGTTAGAGAATACTTTGCTTGGAGCTTTGACAAAAATACCATAATCTGCACATTTAAAGAAAAAAAACTACACAAAGATAAAAGTAAGTAAACAAAATAACATGGAAAGTAAATGATAAAAGAAAATGACTATACACTAAAATCTACATGAACAGTTATTCCTTCAAAAGGTTCGGGTAAACCGGATCCAACAACTCTTCCTCCACCTTTTGACCCTCAAAACCCTCAAAGAATGACTTAAGTCTTAGGTCATTGACCTTGAATGTTTTTTCATCCTCGATCTTTGTGATTTCCACGGCTCCATTGGGGTAGGCCAGCTTGACAAGATAGGGGCTATCACAACGAGATCGGAGTTTTCCTTGGAAGATGGATAGTCGAGAATTCTACAAGAGCACTTTTTGTTCAGACTCAAATATTTTCCTTAAAATGGATTTATCATGAAAAATCTTAGCCATTTTTTTAGAAATTATTGAGCTCTCGCATGCATTTCTACAGATCTCCTCCAACTCATTCAACTCCAACTTCCTATTCTCTCCGGCTACTCTCAAGTTGAAGTTTAAGGTCTTGATGGCTCAATAGGCTTTGTGTTCTATTTCTACTGGCAAATGACAAGCCTTGCTATAGACTAGCATATAGGGTGACATACCTAGAATGGTCTTGTACACAGTGCGGTAAGCCCATAGGACATCGGTCAACCTAACTGACCAATCCTTCCTATTAGGGTTCACCATTTTCTCTAGGATGCTCTTGATCTCCCTATTGGCCAACTCAGCTTGGCCATTGGTTTGTGGGTTATAAGCGGTGGACACTTTTGTGTGTGACGCCATACTTATGCATTAAGGATGAAAATGACCTACTACAGAAATGAGAACCACCGTCACTTATCATTGGACGAGGCATTCCAAACCTTGAAAAGATGTTTTCTTTTAGGAACTTGATTAGGACCCGGTGGTCATTGGTCTTGGTTGGGATAACCTCTATCCACTTGAACACGTAGTCCACTACTAATAAAATATAGAGGTAGCCAAGAGGCATAAGTAATGGACCCATGAAGTCAATGCCCCAACAATCGAATACCTTAATTACTAACACGGGGGACAAGGGCATCATATTCCTATGGGTTACACTACCCAATCTTTGGCACCTATAGCATTCCTTGCAAAATGACACACAATCCTTAATTAAGGAAGGCCAATAAAAATCGGATTGCAAAACCTTAGCTGAAGTTTTTTTGGAAGAGAAGTGTCCACCGCACGCTTCAGAATGGCAGAATGCAAGGATGTCCCACTGTTAATTTTTAAGAATGCACCTCCTTATGACTTGGTCAAGATAGTATTTGAACAAGTACGGGTTATCAAAGTAAAAGTACTTCACATCCATCGTAAATGTTTGTCTATCCTCCAGGCTCTAGTGCGGTAGAATTGTCTCGTAGCAAGATAATTGCAAATGTCAGCATACCAAGGGCAATCATAATGAATGGAAAATAAATTCTCATCAGAAAAAGAGTTAGGGATAGGAATATGCTCTTCGGTATCTTGAACTATGAGTCGGAACAAAAGGTCTGCCGCCACGTTCTCAACTCCCTTTTTGTCTTTGATTGTCAAGTTGAATTCTTGTAGGATGAGGATCCATCTAATGAGTCTCAGTTTTGCGTCTTGCTTAGACAAAAGATACTTCAAAGCAGAGTGATCAGTGTAGACTATAATAGGTGAACCAATGATGTAAGACTAAAATTTATCTAATGCAAATACTACGGTTAGCAACTCACTTTTGGTGGTAGTGTAATTCATTTGTGCCTCATTTAGAGTATTACTAGCGTAGAATGTTACATATGCTCTTTTGCTTTCTTGTTGACCAAGCATAGCGCTAACCGCGTAATCCCTCGCGTCGCACATGAGCTCAAATGGTATGTCACACTTGAGTGGTCGCATGATTGCAGGTGAAATGAGCATACTTTAGAGTTTTTTAAATGATGTCACACAATCATCCAACCACACAAATGAGACATCCTTAGAAAGAAAATTGGCCAAGGGTCGTGCCAATGCACTAAAATCTTTTACAAAACGACAATAAAAATTGGCATGACCAAGAAACGACCTGATGTCTTTGACTACCTTTGGTGTGGGGAGGTAGGAAATTGCTTCAATCTTGGATTTGTCGACTTCAATCCCCATTGTCGAAATAATGCGCCTGAGCACTATCCCTTGTGTCACTATAAAGTGTCACTTCTTCCAGTTGAGAATCAAATTCTTCTCCTCACATCTCTCAAGTACTCTCTCTAAGTTCTCCAGACAACCATTGAAGGAATCCCCAAACACCGACAAAATTATCCATAAAAACTTCCACGTCTTCTCTACCATGTCACTAAAGATCCTCATCATGCATCTTTAAAAGGTTCCTGGGGCATTGGAAAACCCAAATGGTATGCGTCGGTATACAAAGGTACTAATGGGGCAAGTGAAGGTGGTCTTTTCTTGATCCTCCAATTCTATCTCTATCTGATTGTATCCAGAGTAGCCATCCAAGAAATAGTAGAATAGATGTCTGGCTACCCTTTCCAACACTTGGCCGAGGAACGGCAAGGGGAAATGGTCTTTTCTTGTGCATGAATTGAGTTTTTGATAATCAATACACACCCTCCATCCGGTGACCACCCTTGTTAGAATTTACTCGTTCTCTTCATTTGTAACTACCGTGACTCCCGATTTCTTGGGTATTACTTGCATGAGGCTAATCCACTTAGTTTTGACAATCAAAAGTACGATGCCTACATCAAGTAGCTTAAGTACCTCATCCCTCACCACATCTTTCATAATGGGGTTGAGTCTCTATTGTGGTTGTCGGGATGGTTTTGTGTCTTTCTCCAAGTAAATCCTATGAGTGCAAATGAGAGGACTAATTCCCTTCATGTTGGCTATGGTCCACCCGATTGCTCCTTTGTACCTCCTCAATAAACATAACAACTCCTCCTCTTGTCGTGCCTCCAATGTTGAGCTTATTACCACCAGGAAAGTATTGTGATCCCCCAAGAATGGTTATATGAGGTTGGATGACAATGGCTTCAACTCCAAGTTTAGAGTTTGTACAGTTGATGGAAAGCTCTTTTTCTCTTGCAATGGAAGTCTCTTTTTCTCTTACAATCTCCTCGTCCCCCGACTTCAAAGTGCTTAATAGCTCCAAGTGATCCTCCAACAAAGTGTCAATCTAATTTATCTCATGTACTTCTTCGTCATCCCCCACTTGCTTGCATAATTTAAATACATTGAGGTCCATTCTCATAATCTCGAATGCAAGCTTCATAAGTCCATTCCTCCAATTAATCACGACATTAGATGTAGCAAGGAATAACCTACCTAGTATGACAAGAATTTGTGATCTAGGGTTAGCAACCAAATGAGTATCAGGTACAATAAAATCAACAAGGAAGTATAAATTATCAACTTGAACTAAGACACCCTCAACTACTCCCCTCGGTGTTCTTAAGCTTTGGTCTTCCAATTGAAGAGTGATTGGAGTTGGTTTCAACTCTTCAAGTTAGAGTTGTTGATACACCGATTAGGGTAGGAGGTTGACACTTGCCCCCAAGTCAAGAAGTGCTTGCTCCACCCTGCAATTCCCTATTGTGATTGCAACGGTTGGGCAGTCGGGGTCTTTGAACTTTAGTGGTGTGTTGGTCTTCAAAATGGAGCTCACTTGCTCGATGAGGAATGCCTTCTTGTGCACATTCAAATTTCTTTTTAAGTTACACAAATCTTTCAAAATCTTGGCACATGAAGGGATTTACATGATGGCTTTGAGGACTGGGATGTTGATCTTCACCTACTTAAACATTTCAATGATGTCAGAATAATTAGCCGCCTTCACCAGTGGCTTTAAACGTTCGAGAAAAGGGGCCGAAATAGGACATGCATGCACATTCAAATCAACATTTTTTTTTATTTTTCACTTGTCTCACCCCCTCGGATTCACCCTTAGTCTCTTTCTCTTTTTCCAATGTGGCCTTTGGTGGGGCTTTTGGAAAAATGGTCTTGTCAATTTGCTTGCCACTCTTAAGGGTGGTGGTTGCCTTGAGTTGCTCACAACTCTTTTAGGTGGGTTCGGATGACTGTATCACGTGTTGACTCCTAGGGTTCTCTTGGGGTTGAGTAGGAAATTTTTTCTTCTCTTGTTGTGACGACCCTATGGCATTGGTCAATTTTTTGGTTTGAGTCCGAATATCATTAAAAGCGGTGACAATTTGATTGTTGATGGTGGTTTGGCTTTGGATGAATTGATGCATGATATCCTCCAAATTTCTTTTATGAGAAGGTCAGTAGGTGGGTGGGTTGGATGATTCTTGTTGACCAAAACTTTGTAGAGGTGGGTTTTGTGAAAACCCTTGTGGGTTGGACCGAGGGTAGTGGGAGCTAGACAAAGGGCATTGATCATGGTATTGGTTTTGCTTAGGTGGCATGGGATGTAATAGGAGCTAGACCCATGAGGAATGGGATTCTCATTCTTCCAACTAAAAATCGGGTGATTACTCAAACCCTAATTATATGTATTAGAGTGTGGGGAGAATGATTATCTACTTTGATTGAAGGCATTGACTTACTCATGGTAAACCTCTTTAAGTGCTGAAAAGTTAGGGCACCCCGATATGGAATGCTTAACACTCTCACAAATAGAGAAAAACTCTTCGGTCTTGGTTATGTTGGACACCTCATGTACCATATTGACCTCTAGAATCTCCACTTTTTGAGTTAATTTGGTGATTTTTATGAGCAAGTCCTCCCGATCCCGTAAATTAAACATCCCCCCCACTTAGTTGATTACTACCTGGAGAAGACCTCAGTACATCGGCGCAATCCATAATATCCCATGATTGGGAATTTTGTGCCAATGTATTGAAGTAGTCTAGGGCCTCATTAGGATCCTTGTTTAAAAAATTTCCATTGCACATCATGTCTTTGAACTGTCAATGGCTTGGTGTAATCCCTTCGTAGAAGAAATTCACCGATTGCCATGGTTCAAATCCATGATGTGGAATGGATTGTAACAATTCCTCGTATCGATCCCAACAATGATAAAACTGCCCATTAGATTTTTTAAAAAAATTTTGAATTTGTTTCTTAAGAGCAGTGGTCTTAGGCCAAAATAAAATTGTTCAAAAACTCAGAAAGCATTTGTGTCCAAGAGATTATTGATCGAGGATTCTAGGTATTCCACCACGTTTTGGCCTTATCTTTTAGGGAGAAAGGGAACAATTTCATGTGAGCTATGTCTTCCATGGCATGATTCATAAGGAATGTTGCAACTATTTCCTCAAACTCCTTAATGTGCAAATATGAATTTTCTCTTTCAATTCCATGAAATTAAGGAAGTAGTTGTAACATTTTTGGTTTTAATAAGGAAGGCATGAGCTTGGATCGGGAGAAGTATACAAGAAGGGGTGGTGCTACTAGTGGGTTAGAGATAATCCCGCATTGACCTCATCAGTGGATCAATCGGGATATTGTTTCTCTTATTCCTAGGAGGTGGAAAATGCATTCGGGGGTTTGGAATTCTAGGGTTTTGCATTTCCCCACCCCTTGGAGCATTAGCATCATCATCCTTAAAGTTCTCACCAGCATCCTCGGATGGGTCTTGGTCTAAGTTCATGTTTGGTCCTTGGAATCATATCACTAATCTATTTTGATCATCCTGTCCCCACATGCAAAAACAATATCTACACTTGAAAGGAAAAGTAAAAATATATATATATATATATATATACAAGGAGAAACGTACCTC
>CM042201.1:3051500-3079319 GCA_023539305.1 Ilex asprella | reverse complement strand
TATATATATATATATATATTATAGATGTAGATATATATAATATATATAGATATAGATTTATTCATTTATTCTTAGAATAGGAATGGTGTAAGAGTTAAATTAGAAAATATGATATAATTGTTTGAGGATAAAAGAGAAAAATAAAATTAGTGTGACATTAACTTTGAAGGACAAGGATGACTTAGTTATAGTTTTAGAGGGAAAAAGTGAAAAAAATATTTTTCATGTATCTCCACTTTTTTAAGTAGTATAGATATAGATTATAAGTTATTATTGGATTCTCAAAAAGTTGGATCAGTTGCGTGACCACCGCTCTTCGACAAGCTTACTTATTCTTATTGGAAGACTCAAATGAGAGTTTTCCTAATGTCGTTAGATGAGCAAGTACGGTTTTAATATCCCCAACAGAAACTTAATATAATTAAAATAATATTTAGTTACTTGATTTAGCCCCAGATTAAGTATTACTAATTTAGGTGTATAGAGAAGTGTGGGGGTAAGTGGACAGCCAGACGGACGGTGGCATAAACAAAACTTAATTGGGTGCTCAAGTGTATTAATTAAGTAGAAAAAACAAAAGAAGAACCTAGAGGGAAGAATAGTGTAATTAAGTAAGGCTGGGCCGTGTGCCCAATTTCCTTCCTTATATATATATATATATATATATAATGTGATTCATGTTTCTGATTTTGAATCGAAATACGAAAGAACCGATATTCCCAATCCCTTAAATGAGATATCTCAATTATTCATTTTTTTTAGATTTTTGAATTCTAAACAAGGAGTTTTTGGTAATAATGAAATTCAATCAATAGGATTAAGTCTTTTAAAACTAGGTTAGGGTAAAATAAAAATAGGAGTTCTGAACTTCTTTGGTGAAGGAACCAGACTTTTGACGGACCAGCCATTTTTTAAGCGCCACTTTACCCTAAAAGAAAATGAGCTTTACTCCTCTAGGCGCTAGGCACTCCCATGGTTTGCGAGAAGGAAAAATGACTCATTTTGTTGCATCTGGCACAAGATGATAAAAGAGAGAGCTTCGTCTATCAATGAACATTGGATTGATGGAGCTCTTGACATTGCTTTTTTTTTTTTCTCTTTTCCTATCGGGGAGTTCCGACCTTCTGTTTAATGGACTCCTTGAGGTGAGAGTAGTGTGCAAAGGCAGGTGTGTGTGTGTGTGTGAGAGAGAGAGAGAGAGAGAGAGAGACAAGGATCAATGAAAAGAACCAAAAAACGAGAGGAATTATGGTTGATTTAAGATTGACGGCTAAACAATGTTTGCCCACAACGAATTTTGGAGTGTTATTATGGCATTGCGATTACATTGAGAGGGTTGGGTTCAAAGTTTTTCAAGTGGTTTATTTTACAATATGCCTCCGTTCATAAATATTTTTGTAAAGAATCATTTTATTGCTATCATCATTTTATTTTGATCCATTGTATAACGGTTTAATTTCGACATTTGTTTGGTTTTTTGTGTGAGGTGTCTTGTTATTTGTTGTGTGTAAAATATTTTGTTGGTGGAATGCTTGGGACCTATTGGTAAATGCATCAAGTGTACTCGGTGACCTAGATATTGCTTTGAGATGTGATATTAACCTTGAGAGGTATGTCATAATGAGATGTACCGACTAGAGCCTAGTATGCAACCAAGACAAATCAAGTACAAAGCTTTGAGTGACTTGGAAAAATTGAATTGTTAGGTTTTGTATGATTTTATGAAGAGAATAGTGTTAAATACACATTTTATTTGTTGATTCTGTGGTTGATTGTTGGATCATCGTTTGACCATATGACTCTGTATGCTATGTTTTAAATTGTTTACTAGGCCTCCTAAGCTCACCCTCATTTACCTCTTGCAAATGCAGGTTTAGTTCGTGATGGAAATCAATAAGGAATGGGTTAAGTGAAAAGTTAACGATTGATTGTGGAATTGATGCAATTCTTGATATTTGATGACAATTGTACCTTTAATTTTGAGACATGTATCACTTATTGAGGCTCTTTAGTGATTTGTATTGATAGGTAATGAGGTGCTTCAACATCTAAAAAGTTATCGTTGGAGGATGTACTAAGTTCTGGGAGCACTACGAGAGCTTGGAGCAACGTCAACCCTAGTAATCAGCTCTACTCACCTAGCTGGCACGTAAAAGGAGGCTGAAAGATAAGGCTATACACTATTTGAAAGTCAAATGACCCCCAAGACAAGGTTAGCAGTTCACATTTGGAGGGAGAACGACTAAAAGGGCTGGAGACCCCGTATCCCAGAGGTGTCTCCGCCCCTTACTAGCTTATCTGGGATTCAAAAAACTCCCTCACGAGGAGGAGTACTTCCCGCCACTTGAAAAACTAAACTCCAACCATAAGGGGAGTCCTGTAAGGATAAGGAAAGCCAAACTCCGTAGTAATCAGTAGTTTGGACCTTCTCAGAACAATGGAGGAGCCTAGAGTCCTCTCCCTTGGAACTATCCATTCAAATTACTACTATAATAGGGAGCCCAGGGGAAGGACCAGAGGTATGCAATTTCCTCCATGCACATATCTTAAGAATCTTTCTAACAAATACTATTTAAGCATCGGAGGATCGACCCCCAAAGCCCCCCCTCTGATCTCCAACTTTCTTTTCAAGTCTTTCGAACATCGGAAACTTCATTCAGGGCCATGCAAAGCTAAGTCAATCCCCCAAGAAGCGGTTCAGATCACTTGCAAAGGTGATAAGCAGAAAGGCAAGCAGCTAACTAGCTCGCACAAAGGTCGAGATTGACTTTGCATCAACAGGCAGTAATTTGCGCACCGGATGCAAAGGAGGTCAGGTTCAGGGCATGATATATTGATATCACATTAGGTCTTGAATGAGAATTTGGTGATAGTTATAAATTCCTTAGGGATATGATTCCTCGAAATATTTTAGGCAACTGCTTAGAATAATAATCTGTGGGTTGAGGGTGATTGATATTAGGGTATTGCCAATAGTTAAACTCGGAAAATGCTATATATCCCAAAATTCTAACCCAATTTTCTATCCCAAATGAAGGGAGACTATTGGATGAGTGGGTCCCATTAATTTTTTCAAATGGGACCCACTGATCCGATGGTCTCCCTTGATTTGGGATGGAGATTTGGGATGGAGATTTAGAATACATAGCATTGTTCGTTAAACTCTGATCAAAGTTTGTAATGGCAGTTAATTGCAAACATATTAGAACAATCTAGATACAGTTGATTTTGAGATTGAAATGTTATTTAGTGGAGAAAGAACGTGATGCCGAATTTTTATTATTGTAGTTAGCTTTTGCTTACCTAATTCTAATTCTAGTTTTGTTTAATATAGTATGAGAAATGAGTAAGCATTTTGATTTTGAATTGGAGTATTGAGGGAATTTTATTTTTTTAAAATAGTTAACTTGTGGTAGATCATGCGTCTGGCTCCTAGGCACAAATTAGTCATAAAAGAAATACTTTCTTCTTTGTACTATTCATGAGGTCATTTACAGGTGAAGACTATTGAGTAGAGCAATTTGAAAAGAAAATAAAAAATTGCCAGATAATTTCTATCATGCCAGTGGTTTTTGTCTCCTTGAACTATTGTGGGCTAGTTTTAGATTAGTAACCCATAGGCATAAGTTGGGAGGGATATTAAAAAACTAACAGAAGTGATTAATTAGAGTGCACAAAAGCGAATGTAAACACACAAAAATAAAAATAAAAATTGAACGTAACGAATTTCGAGAATGAATTTTTTTTTAAAGAGGGGAGAATATTACCTTGTACAAAAAAATAATATAATTGAAATAACATTTATTGACTAAAATTAGGTAATATTGCAACACCCCAACCCTGAATATAACTGATGATGCTTTTTTGCCGCGGATGAGCAGGGGGTGTATAAACCGTGATGATCGAGATGGATCTGAGCTATATAGCTCTCGTGGTTTGCAGTGGAGTATTCAGGGGAGTCTGGGGGAATGTGAACAGTAAGAAATATAGTGGTTGGTGGGCTCTGGAGCTCGGCTAGTCCACTCTTCAATGAAAACTCTTGCTCCTTTTTCTTTATTGATCACTTGAGTGCTTATTCAATACCATATGAAAGAAATTAGGGTTTTGTCATGGCTCTCTAGCCTCTAGGGTTGTCTCTCGGGTATATGATTCTCTCTCTCCCCCCATGAAGGCCTCATATCATATTTATAGCGTGATCCCTATCTTTAAGGGATTCCCGGCAAGATCTTTTCCTCTCTCTCATTTGATTCTCCTTTTAATTAGGAGGGGATCTTGGTTGATTTGAGATTTCATGCCTTGATCGTCGTTTCCTACTGCTTTGGGAACGCTTGCTATTGGCCAGTCGTTCACTCCATATTTCTTCTATCACCTTTCCCGGACCGAGCTCTGGGTCGGCTCCCTTGAGCTCAGGATTCCCTATCCGACCTCCCCTCCAGATTGACCTCTTGGTCTAAGCTCATACTTAAAATATTTTATTGGTATCATCAATAACATATTCCACATCCCTTTTAAAATTGAACAATACTTAGTCAAACACCCAGAAATTGTAGATACATTCACCCCCATTCACATACAAAATACTAGTTTGGTACAACTAGCATAAGATTAAAATCCTGAGCATACTTAGAAGAGTCACGCTCATTTTCACACTTTATATTTTACAAACCACAAAATATTTAGAATCTCATATTTACAAAAACCCATCGTTAGCTCCTTTATACAAGAAAAGACTCCAAGGTTAACTCCCCCTTAACAACCTAGACTCAGCAGTGGACTAATTCTGAGGATGGGGTTACCTGAGGAATTGGAAAACTACAAAGAGTGACATTAGAGAGCTCAGTGAGTAAATAATACAAATGTAAGAAGTAACATTACTCTTACAACTACTACGTTCTGGTTCACATATAAAAAGGAAATGGAATCTCCAGAAACACCATCACCCAAGCTTAGGCATATTATGAGAGTTAGTAAGGTATGTGAGTTAGTAAACTCACCTTGAGCTGGTATCCACCTTAAGATCGATTCCCCAGACAGAACTTTAGGTGGAATGGTCGATGATGTAGATGTCTCTGTACCTAACACGCGTATTATCACAATTGCATTTAAATATTTCTTATGCAAACATTCTATTCTGAATGCTCATGTGTATATATGTTTATCCTCGTATGCTTGGGTTAATGCATTTGTAATTTCCCTTAGTTGCGTCTCCCTTTAGCGTTTAGGTTCTTCTTTGTTAACCCCTGCCTTTGACGTTATTTTCATATTTAAACGTAATTCACATAGTTGAGGTCAAACTAACCCTTTTAGGACTAGCTTTAGCCCCTTAGTATTTGGTCTTGTTATACCACTGCTACAGGAATGTGTGGTCTTGTTATGCCGACATAAGTCCTATTGGTACAGTTTTAGTACTTTCTTTTTATTTTCCTTCACTCCCAACTCCTATTACCAACTACACCACTTTCACTCTAACATCTAGAGATTCAAGACACATAAATTGGGATTTAAAACATATGAATTGTAAGTTTTAGAGGTTACCCACAAGAACCTCCCTTGCCGAATTTCCCCCGAAATCTTCAAGTGATTCAAACTTAGCGTTCTTGAAACTCCACTCTACCCAAGATTACCCAAATACTTGAATCTAATATGTACTTATGAGAATTACGGAAGAAGGGGAAGTGTTTCTTACCTTGATTGAGCAACCCCTTCACCAAACCTCAAGAGTTCCACCGAAATTTGCGAGCTCCTCCTAGCTTCTATACTTTCTCTTCAAAGTCTTGAGATGTTTGCAGGCAAGAGTGGAGTCTTCCACTAAGAGACTCCACCGAAATTTCTTAGCTAAAGGAGTTGTTTGAGGTGGACAAGTGTACTCCTTGCATGTGTAGAAGAAATCCACTTTATTTATATACAAGCCGCACTACATACATAGACACACACACACACACATATATATATATATATATATATATACACCCATCAACCTTCAATTAGAATTCCATAACCCATCATATCCTGCACTTCTTAAATTTCAAAATTAAAGTCGGGATATGATGGGTTATGGAATTCTAATTAAAGGTTGATGGGTATGTGTATGTATATACATAGAGGGAGAGAAGCGTGGTGCAGCTTAGTGGACAAGGGAGACAGGGAGGTTGTTATACACAATTTAATTGGGTGATCAAATGTATTAATTAAGTAGAAAAACAAAAGAACACCGTATCGGTTTTACTCATCACCTAGAAGTTGGGAGTTTGAGTCTTGGTGTTCCTATTAGGGTTTGGTGGTTTACAGTTATACTAGTCTAATTAAGTTTGGTCTCGAAAGGTGTTCCAAACACTGTTAGAAGCTTTATGATTCCACCGGTAAGAGCCTAACAGAGTGGTCACTGTGCGTTCTTCCTTGCCCTCACCTTTTTTTTTCTCTCAACAAAAAAAAAGAACAACTTAGAGGGGAATAAAGTGTAATTAAGTAAAGCTTGACGGTGTGCCCTATGTCCTTGCTTTTATATATTCTTTTTAATGGACTCCTGAGATGAGAACATTGCGTAGAGGCAGCTAGAGAGAGAGAGAGCGTCGATAGCAAAACAAAAAAAAAACAAAGGAATCGTGTTTAATTTAAGATTGATGGCTAACCCATGTTTGCTCATAATGAAATTTTGGAGTATTATTATGGCATCCAAAATTACATCTAGAGCGTTGAGTTCAAATTTTTGTAAGTGGTTTTTTTCATAAAATGTTTCCTTTCGCAAATCTCTTCGTAAGGAGTCATTTTATTGTTACGACCATTGTATTTTGATCCATCGTGTAACTGTTGATTTTTTATGTTTGTTCGAGCTTTCGTCTGATGTGTCTTTGTATCTGTTGTGTGAAAAACATTTTGTTGGTGGAATGCTTCGGAACTATTGGCACATCAGGTATACTCAGTGACATAGATATGGCTTTGGGATGTGATTTTGGCCGTAGGGGTGTGTTAAAATGGGATGTACCGAGTAACACTTAGCATGTAGTCAAGACAAACCAAGTACAAAGCCACAAGTGAATGGGTTTTATATGATTTTATGAAGGTATTTGTGTTAAATGCTCATTTTATTTGTTGATTCTACAATTGATTGTTGGATCATTATTTGACCTTGTGATTCTATATGTTAGGTTTAGTTCATGATGACAATCTATAGAGGATTAGATTAAGTGAAGAGTTGACGATTGATTTTGTTATTGATATAATTATTAATATTTGATGACAATTGTACTTTTAATTTTGAGACTTGTATCGCTTATTGAGACTCTTTAGTGCTCTATATTGATAGGTAATAATTAGTGAACCAGACCCGAAAGAGGTTGGGTTCAGAGAGTGACATTGGTTGTTAGTGTTGGAAGGTTGGACCCCTCCCACGGTAATGACTACTGAGATGACCGATATGGTGACCGGGCCAAAAACCCTAATCACCTGGACCAAAAATGAATATGAATGCGTGGGGTGGAACTAAATAAAACTTGAATGTGATATTCAATGTTGTGTCTCCAATTGAGTCCAGGAGGATCTTCAATTGTGAGACTTCCAAGGAGGCGTGGGACATTTTAGGGGTCTCTCTCGAAGGAACACCCTTAGTGAAGATGTCCTATCTCCAATGACACATTACACAACTTAAGACCTTGAGGATGCAAGATAAGGAGACCTTTAGTGATTTTTATGCTAAATTGAGTGATGCTATATGAAGTAGATCTTCACTTACGATTATACACGTAGGTTGCAAGACACTACCTAAAAGGGGTGAATAAGTTAATTAAAATTTAGCTTGAATAGTCACCAACTATAACCTATATCTTCCACAAATACCTCGACACATAATAATATGAAGGTTAAGTGTGAGAACCCCTTTTCAACTGCCATAATCGAAAACATCCATGAAAATTGATGTTTAATCAATCATTTAAACAAACACATAGTGTCCATGTGTGCATCAAATTACAAATGTGTACAAATATTAAGAAGAATGAACGTAAACAATTTGTTCACAAAGAAACCCTCCTTGGAAAAAACTATGGCGAACCATTCGGAATTCACCAAAGCCTAATTCACTGTCCTAAAGTCAGTTTACTAGTACTCGAGACTTAAACTTCAACCAATACCATGGTTAGACGTTCTTTTCCTTCAATAAACCTCTAGACCGGATACTATACCCACATTAGTAAAGCAAGGATCGCTCGAGTGACCTTAGCATTGCTTGAGTCATCTTAACACCTCTTGAGCCACTTGAGAGTGGCCTAGAGTGTGATCTCCACTGCCTACTTATTCAGCATCACCTGATTTTATCCCAAAGTGTTCAAAGACCACTCTAGTTGAAGGCAAGCGAGAAAAGCGTAGTCCCTACTAATTTTTATGCTAAAAACCAAGAAAAATTTGTTCCTTTGAGCACTAAAGGGTGTTGTTCAAATGTGGTCCGATTAATAAGTCAAATCTATGTCTTCGAAACACAATAACGTCTAGAAAAACTTTTCTTCGAAAAACACATAGGAGTCATTAATAGATGCATCACCAATTCCATTTTAACCTAAATAGCCTAGGTCTAAAGTTAAACCAAGGTTGCTAAGGTCATTAGCTTTGTCGTAAGCATGAAGGGGCATATGGAGAGTCTTTATGTGTTATTGTAGCTTGAACTCCTCATTTCATTTGACGCTTTTAGATCTTTGACGTTGTAGCATCATGACCATGAAATATGTTGAAATTTTCCCAAAGACTTCATGAAATTAGCCACAAATATTATCATAGCAGATGCATTAGGAATTCATGTAAAGCTTTGGTAATCATTTAATCTAGACAAATTTATAATAGTGTCGGAGTTTGGTTTCACACACGTTACAGTTGAATTAATCTAAGATGTAGAATTTAAAAAAAAGTGTAATTGAAATTGAACTGAGGGAACATTACTCTAGAATGCATGAAAATTGAGTTTTATATTCATTAATATGCCTTAAAGTTATGTACTAGATGAGGAAATAGAGATAGATACACTTTAACGATAACCCAAATGATTTTCATATTTAATGACTTTTTGCATTTAATTATTAAATATGAAAATTGCATCACCTATTTTGATCCTTATTACATCCATTCATGTGCATATAGTTGCATTTAGGTTGCACATACACACATGCATGTGTTATATGGCTCAAGCGAGTAAATAGGAAGAGGTATACTGTTCTGGACAGTTGAGAATAGGAAGCAGGATAAGACTGTTTTAGGGACCACTAGAGCGACCCATACACCTCTCAAGGGGACTGCACAGATTCTCGGTCTAGACAGCATAAAAACGTGATTTTTATCATTCTAACACTCATATACTCACACCATCAACAAGCCCACCCCATTTTCCTTCTACCCAAGGCTAACCCACTTATCTAAACTTAGTATGGAGTGATTTTAGGTGTATTCCAACTTCGGATTTGTGTTCTTCATTTGATTTTGTGCCTTGTCACGGGCTAGAGTACGAACATTTGATGAGAGGACTACTTCCTAGATCCCCATTATCGTGATATATATAGCAGATAGTTTGCTTCATTGCCTATAATGGTGGAACGCGGTGGGAACTTAATTGGGGTAAGAAACAATGCTCGATGGACTTAAAAATTAGACTTGATTAATAACTGCTGAATCAATAGCCATAATTATAAAGTTTAATTTTTAAGTCTACTTTTTAAGTCCATGTAACATTACTCATACTTCTATTCTATGAATTTTGAGTCGATAGGGTGGATTGAGCTATTCGTGGCCCCTGAGCTGGTGATGAGACCTTGGTTAGGAAGTCTTATGTACATATTAGGAACACTACAGTTGATAAAGAGAATTTCATGACTTATGTCTAATGTGCGCTGTTTGAATTCTCCGCAGATAGGATTGCCACCACCCTAAAAGAATTTACCAATATGCTTTATTTTTCCTTTATTGTTGCATATTATGTATATTTTCCTTTTTAGGTAATTTGTGAAAAATTCAAAAACATTGAAAAAGAAAAAAGTTTAAATATATTTGCTTTTGTCGTTGATCATGGTAAATCACTCTTTGCTTTGGGTCACAGCTTTTCCATCCTTACGCCAAAGTTGAAAAGTGTGTTACTATGAGTCATATTGAGGAATAAAGAACTTAGTGGTCATAAGTGTTAGTTCTTGATCCTTAAATCAATTTTTTTTGTCCTTGCGTGCTTGGATTGTGCAAGTCTTGGGAAAATTCATAAAACCAATTGCACACCCAACCATTCACCTTCATACTAAGAAATCTTGTTAGTTTGAATGATTAATGATCATACCTAATTCTAAGTGTTGGTGATAGGGGAAAAATAGAGCTAAAGGTTAGTAAAACCCCCCAATCCCTTAAAAGATGCTAAAGAGATTGTTATTTCGGGAGGGGGAGAAACGAACTGGATCTTCCCTCATGATTATACACATGAAGCGCACAACACTACCTACAAGGGGTGAATAGATTTTTCAATTTTTAGCAAAATCAATTACGAATTAAAACCTAACTCTACCTCAATTATGTCTTCACACAAAGATATAGCAATGTAGTGTGAGAACGTTTTAATCACCACGATCCCTTACACACATGAAGATTGATGTTGATTAATTGTTCAATTAGTTCGCTCAAACACTCAAATTTACGGTGACCCAAAATCCAAATGCTACTATGGGTGACTAGATTTCAATCAATCATGTATACAAACACATAGTGTGTGTGTGTGTGCTAATAAATGCAAGTGTACATGTCAATAAACAAGATAAACACAAGTAATTTATTGACACAAAAAACCTTCATTGGGACAAACTGCAAGGAACCACTCGGGTTTACCAAATCTTAATCCACTATTCTCAAAGTCAACATACAAGTACTCGAGTCTTATACCTTAATCAATACCTTGATTAGATGCTCTCTTCCTTCAATATGTCCCTCTGCCAAAAGCCCTCCTTGGATGTCTTGTGTAGCTTCCCTTGGATTCACCTCCGTAAAGGATCCTGTAGGTCTCGAGCAATAATGAGTACGCCAATGATCCTTGGTATGCACACATCAATGGGTTTGATTTACACCATTCAAGATCTTCACTCCAAGTTATGAGGCTGGGTAGAATCTTTAAAAGGTAGGCTTAAGCCTTTGGGATCTAGGGTTATGTGGAATCTCTTTAGTTAGAAGATGAGGTTTTACTCTCAAAAAGCTTACAAGAGGTGTACCCTAGCTAAAGAAAAGACTCTCCCTATTTACAAGTCTGGAATAAGGGTAATCTTGGTCAACAAGAAACCTCAGATTACTGAATAACCGCTCGATCGGTGGGAGGACGGTCATAGGGTAGTGGTCATGGGAATGAAAATTTAATTTCAATCATGGCCAAGGAGAGTACACTGCTTTAGTTACCATGAGACCACTCAAAGCGAGTTCAAGGTCTCTCGAGCGAGCTCATAGAAAAAGCTCTATTCTCCTTTCGTGGTCTTTTCCCCTTTCTCTTCCATAAGTCATAAAGAGACCGCTCTAGTGCAGGCAAGCAAGAATAGGATAGTTCATATTGGTTTTTCAAGCCTAAAACCTAGAAAAAAACTTGTACTCTTGAGCACTAAAAGGTGTTGCTCAATAGGGGTCCGCTAATTGCTCAAACTATGTTTTCAAAACACAAATGATTTAGAAGATCTTTACATTTAAAATTACCTAGGAGTCATACATAGATTAATCCCTAATTCTAGTTTAACTCTAATTCTCCTAAGTATCTTAAACCAAGGGATCATCTTAAGTATCTAGGTCATTATCTTTGTCCTAAACTTGAAGGTGCAACCGGAGTGTGAGTGATGTGGCTTTGATGCTTGATCTTTTCCTTTCAATGACGCTTTCGGATCTTTAAGCTTTACAACATCGTGTCTATGGAATAGGTTGAGATTTATAATAAACTCCACAAAATTAGCCTATTATAAACATATATCTAACAATCTCCCACTTTGGAAATTTCATGACAAAATAAAAAGTAAGAAATTAAGAGTACAACCCACAAACCATTGAACAAAATGAATTACAAATCTAATCTCAACACTCATGTATACATCTTAAATCTCTATCTCAGTACAAGATCTGCATAATAAGATATTTCTTTTGAAGGTCATAGTCCTGCACATATGTTAGAGAATTAAATAACACAATCACAGGTATGGTAAGCACCAAGTTAAGCATAGGACATTTTATGTATACATCATGCAAGTGCAAATATGTAACCTGTGAAGAACTAAATTGTCCCATATACTTGAGAGTCTATTGATATAACAATGTCAAACATATCAAGTTCTCCCCCTTAGTTGGTGTTCACAAGTGAAACAACAACTGAAAAATAAAATAAGTGTAAAATAGTTGACTTCATGCCAATTTCCACATGCAACATATCTAGGTTAGTCAAGAGTAAATCTTCCCAATTCCTCTCTTAGGTACATAAAATATTCTCCCCCTTTTGTCACAAATGTCAAAGCAATAACAACATATGACATGCATGGTACATAATCAAGTTACCCCATATATTATTCCCTTATTTGCTATAAATGTTACCCGAATGACAACATATAATAAGCGTGATATGGAATCATGGTATAAAAAGAAGGTATAAACACAGATCAATTATGCATGTAAAGCAAGCAAATGACACATACAACTCAAAGTGGAATATGATAAAACATCAATAAACATGATCAAGAGTATTGTCACAATAAACAAAAATTAAACAAAAAAAATAAAAAGCAATAAAATGAAAAAGTCAACAAAAAGAAATAGAGTACTTTAGTGTAGACCACAAATGAATAGATAAACATCCAAACTCCCATATGATCAAACCTAAAGTCTCTTAAATAGCTCAAGTGTATGCATCATCTCCACCATCACTCGGTCCACCATCATAATAGGGTAGCTCTATGTCTGAATTTGTCTTATTTGGCATTGGCTCTCCCACTATCAGCTTACCCTTGATCAATCTACTTAGTCAACCAAATCTCCTAATAAGCTATCCAAAGACAACCTGCTGAGCTGACTCCATGCTCACAATCCGACCATCCAACACATTTATTCTCTGCGAAGTAAGACAATGATGCTCCTCGATATGCTGCTGCATACTAGTAAGCATATTAACCAATGATGCTAACTGAGCAACAAGGATGTCTAAACTGGGCTCGCGTGGTTGTGGTGGTGGCCTAGACGTACTTGTCTTAGGACGAACTGAAGGACCTCCTACAACTTTTCCTCTCTCCTCAACTTCTACACTATAGTCAGCCTAGGCCTTACTCTATTTCCTAGAAATTTTGTTCAAGACCCTCATGGGATTATACAACTGGTCATTTTGCAAAACTATAGCACCCTTTCCTTGGAAGATATGAGTAATTAGAGATCCAAAAGGCAGAATATCTGATACCTTTCCCTTCGAAAAGGTCTCCAATTATACCCAAAAAATCATCAATGAAAAATCAAGATCAAACCTTTTTCATATAGTATAAAGCATGTGGGCTTTCTGAACAATGAAATCTGAGACATGGGTATTTAGTTCTAGCTTGTAGTTAGCAATGAGATTTAGCATCCTATACTCTGAGGTCAAGAATTTCAGTCTGCCTTGTTGTTTACGATGGTCTATACCATAAAGCTCATTAGCCACTACATAGAGATGAGGCAATAGATCTTTCAGTCTCGCACTAAGGTAATCATTCTCTACCCTAGGTAGGTCAAGTATTGTGGTAATAAGATTTGTAGAAAGTGTAAACTCAATACCTCTAATGTATGTGATAAAGTGGTTAGTGATTAGCCATTAAAAGTACTGATTTATTATATTCAACTAATTACTAATTGCATATTTATTTGAGCTTATATATGATAATTTCTTGGATTTTTCATTTTGATTCTTATTTATAGTGGATGATCTATTAACCAAGTAAAGTAGTTGAATTGGAGGAATATTTGTAATGCTTGAAAAATTGGATGATTGAGAGATGAGCAAAATGGATCCAGGAGGACAAAAAGGTAATTTAGAATATGGATTGTGATGCTTACCGAAATCCATATCCATCCTCGAGAGCTGGATAACTAGCACCGTTTGGACGCCACCATTACTGCGCAATGATTGATATGCTTGGATTAACTTTCTGATGAAGACGGAGATAACTATCTAGATGTACAAAGAACCATTCGGACGCAGCTTTGAAGAAGCAATTCCAGAGACTTTATGGCATTAGGAAACAAATGGGACTGTTCGGACGCATATTGATGATAAGTTATGCTATTATTCGGATGCGGCCATTACCATTTGGACGCACCTGTTACATTGAAAAATTCAAAGAGTTTCCATTGTTTGGACGTGAGTGCTACTGTCCGGATGCGCCTCCTTATTGAAAGACCCAATGTCGCTAGACTTCCGAATTTTGCATGAAGACCATTACCTAGACTCCAGTATAAATAGATGCACTCATTCATTGACAAAAGAGGCTAGTTCCTAGCCTTTTATATTACTAGTTGGTGCACACGTGCGTTGCACGTGAACCATTTTAAGTGTGTCTTTCATAGTACTCATTTCTGTAAACTTGTTTCAACATTAGACTCTTTAGAACAGTATTGTTTTAAAGTTGACACTTACATTGATTCTATCCATTCATTTGAAACAGTCTACTTGAGCCATTAAGCACATTTGCCAAATGAGAAAATTTATTTTTCTGCTGAGAGGACCAATGCCATGACGCATAACCAAGAAGCTATCAAACCCCAAAGCTACATTAATGGTAACATACACAAAAACAAGCACCATTATGTAACAATAAATAAACAGAGCGCAGGCCAACGATGTAGATTTTGGAACAAGAATTAATGTTATCCACGTTTCCGTAGTTAATTTTATGTGCCAAATTTTACAAAGACGTGATAACCCACAAAAACATGCACAATAAGCATAAGAATAAGATGACAAAGATCAGCATTGGCACAGAGAAGGGTTGCGAGCCATCTACTTTCTCTCGTATCAGTCAACAAGAAAATTGCATCATGGGAATGAATCAAATCATGGAGGCGTCTGCAATCCTCAAGCACAATATTCTCTTCTTGGCTAGGCACTGGGTGTCCAGGCATTGGTATAGCCATCACAACACCTTCTACTTCCTGCAAATAATAATAGCACATAACCATGTTTTAATGGAGTCAAAATTTTTATGGGGTTAAACAGAGCTGTAAGGTAAAATAAAGTACCACAGCTGGAAAGATTCTTTTGAGACTTCTAATTGTTGCGGTGGCTTTGAAATGACCACCATTGAGGCAGTCATCCAATGTGTATAAGGACTGCCTAAATAGATTAGACATGGCTACCTTGCCAGTGTCGAACAATGTAATTTTTCTAACACCCCAAGCCTACAAATATGCCAAAAGTATCATCACCCAAGCAACAGATTTGTAAAATTGTTACAAATTAGTTTTCAGACGCTCACCATATGCATGCGAGCAACCTGGCATCCAAGTGTACCTGCTCCCAGGAGAAGACACTTTGTAGCAGACAAGACATTTAGGTTCAAAGATGGCAAAGCACGCCATCTCATTAGTTTTAAATTCAAAACTACAGCTAATATGGCTAGCCTGTCAAGAAATTATCTCTAAATGTTCAAGGTCAAGTGGAACCACAATCCTTGGGTTACTAAGTAATAATTCATAAACAAACCTAGTTGGATCCATGGACTTGGCATGGCTAATACACTAAATTGGTTGAATCCAAGAAAGAATGCCCGTCTCTTGCAAAGCTTATGGATCTTCCTTATGGCATTACAAATTGCTTCATCACAAGCATCAATGTTTTTGGTTTTCTCTGTGTTGGTGAGCAAAGAAATGAATTCCTTCTGTGTAGGGAAGGGAATATCCACCAAGATATCCATGCAGTTCCAGCAGAACTATTGCCTGAAATCTTGATCTTGTGCTCCAAGTGAATGGGTTGCGGAGGAGACAGATGATGTGATATCTTCTGTGACACCATAGTGAATTTTATCTTTCCTTGTCCAAATATTTTCTGAAGTGGTGGATCTCAATTAAAATACGAAGTGTCATCTGTGTTCTACAATTTCCTAGCCTTGACATAATGCCAGATTGTAACTAAGATTCTGGGGCGGGTATCAACTTCATTACCAAGAACTTCCATCAAAGGTCCTGAAAGTTTTTATTTTTCGGGTATCGTCATCATCACCAAAATTTTCATGGACAAAGTGATCTTTGCCACTGATTTGAAAATGCTATTGCAAATCCAGGCCATTGATACAATGCATACATTATCTACTATGTGTCTTCAATTCACAATCTATCAAGTAGCAATGACATAAGCACATAGATATTTGAAGTAAACCATTGGTGAAAACAAGACTATATAAGATAATTGGTTTGTCAAAGTCCATATCAAGAACTCAAAAGTTCAATCAACGATATAAAACAGCTCAAGATTCTTGGATGACAAATAAACTAACTAACTAAATTATTCTAGTCAGCCAGGAGGAAAGAATAGTGGAAAATAATAGTAGCAGGAAATGGAAAGAGAAAGCAATTGAAATGAAATATCAAACTTCTAACATACTTGATAAGAATGCTCAGGTTCAAGAAAATTTCTGGAGTTTGAAAGTTGCTTGTTTTGTTTTATTTTCCTAAAGTAGTGGATTTGCCACTGTTCAATCCTCTTTATCCAAATATAAACGCTTACTTAACATGAAAAACATGTAAAAACTCAAAAAATCTAAATTAATCACAGATATAAAAAAAATACACATGCTTGAAAATTGAAAAATAGAGAAGAGTCAATGCAAAGAGAACAAGTGATAACATAGTAAAACTCTTTTCATATACTTTTTAGGAGGAAAATGATAAATTATTTCTCTAGAAGCACTCAAATATTCCTCTAGTTTCTCAATTGTTTTCAGCCAAACTCCTAAAAGAATGAAATACTTTCTTTTCTCTGCACTTTCTAGGACCTTTTACCCAACCAAGCATATATAGAGCTTTATAAGATTCAGCAAAAGTCAAACTAATGGTGGAAGTTTGGGTATTATATCCATGTTGGTTTCTATCTAACACCAATATAGGGGTGACTTATTGAAAATTGGACATGAGGCAGTCACATTCCAAGTAGCCAATAACGCACATTTGGAAAACCAAACCATTAATTTAAATCACTATCTAAATTAATATATCTCGAAAGCATAGTACCTATTGCAATTCCAAATCATTGCATTGATAAAAAAATTCTCGCAATTGACGTAACAAAAAATCAACAAATTCTTAATCCCTTAACAAACTTGATTATAATTAATATAAATAAATAAATTCTCCTGAGAAAAGAGTACCAAGCAAAGATTTGAAATTTTTATTATTCCTCACAAAATTATCCCTTGACTAAGCTAAAATATGAATGATCCACACAGCCAAAAAAATAATATCAGTCCAAATTAAACCTAGTAAATTAAATTCATAAGCCATAGAATTCACTCAACCCTGACAAATAAAAAATTGATAACTCTGTCAAGCCTCAACCTACATGCCTGGGAAAAAAAATTCATACAAGAATCAACCAATCATTCCATTCTCCAAAGCCACATAAAGATTCAAATTTCACATAAAACTCACATGAAATCCAAAGTTTCTAACAAAAAACCATATCACGTGTGCAAGATTACCAGGAACAAAACAAAATCCGTACCAAGTATAGAATAAAACAATGCGAATTTTCTCGACAAACCCATCCGGCCACCTAATCTCAAACAAACAATAATGCTATATAATCAAACTAAGACATTATCCGAAGATGATTGAGGTAAGAGCACAATTTTCTCAATATTTTTAGTTTAAGCTAAAATCTAGCAATTTCAAATTAATATATACCCACAGATACAACTTGAAAAGAAAAAACAAATAATCCTTATTCACACATGAGAAGAAAAATGATGCCCACACAAAGCACTAACAAGTACATGAAAACCAATTACATATGCACAAACAGTCTATGTGTGTATATATCGATGGTAATCTATGTTGTTTCTAGGAGCCATAAACTAAATTGAGTACCTCTTTGAGCAACCCACTATTGTTTTCGTGATGCCAATAGACTCAATGTGTTTGCAACTGAGTTGTTATGTTAATTATCAATTTTGTTGTGTCCATTACGATGTTAAAGATAAAAATCCCAGATGTATTGCACAGAAAAAAATAATTAACAACAGCTCATTGATTTTGGTTCTATTTAATATATTGACTTTTGTAGCTTAATAATGTGACTCAAACCCCACCTCTAATCCTAATTATCTCTTAGTTTCAATCTATTTAAATGTTTTTCTTCTAAAGTGTTTCCTTGTTTGTTGCCTCTGCTGTTGAAGATCTGATGTGCCTTCACGAACAGGATCATGGCCAGGGCATTAATTCAAATCTGGTACTGGCTTAGAGAGACATAGAGATGAGGGAAGGTGAAGAGAAAGGCAATGACGGTTTGTTTGAGAGAGGAAAAAGAGAGAGAGAGAGAGGGGTAACGACTGGGAAATAATTAGAGGTGGTAATTTGGTTTAGTGTGGCATTAAGTATGGAGGATAGGGATGACATTATTGCTATGTTAGAGGATAAAATTGGAAAAAAAATATTTTTCACATATGCTAACTTTTTAAAGTAGTAGAGATTTTGGTTTTTGGAGATCTAGCCTTGTCTTCTGAGTAATTTCTTTAGTACTCTTTAGTTAGGGTATAGATTTAGGATTGCAAATTGCATATTTAAGTTTGATGCAATTATTTTTCCTTATGCTTTAAAGTTATATTCTTCTTAAAGTTATAGATTGATTGAATAATGTTTAGTAAAGTTTTATACTCTATAAAATTAATTGATTATTCATTAACTTGATTGAGTTCTTGGTATAAATAATGTTTTTAATTCCCTGTGAGTTTTATAGAACTTGTTCTTCAATTCTTAGTTTCAAATTTATCAAATCTTGTGTTTTAATAGTTAAATCTTTTGGTTGACTACAAGGACACTGAAAATCAACTAAGATAAATTACGATTCAATTGATAAATTCTGACGAGACCAAATTTGACTGGGCCAAACCCAAATAAAAATAAATCGAGAAAGCCCAATAATGAAGCCCATTCTAGAGGGTCGACCCATCGGAGATCCAATGCGCGCGAGGCACCCGACAAGAGAACAGGAAGCGGCATAGGCCCCTCGGGCGCCGCCTAGGCAGGCCCTTGGGCATCGCCCCCTTTGATGCCCTCCTCTCCACTTTGATGTCTCAATGCAAGCCCAACACAAGCCCTCTTGACTCCGATACAAGTCCTCTTGACTCCGATATAAGTCCTCTTGACTCCGATACAAGTCCAATCTACATGGATCCAAGACACGTCCGAGCTCAAGACGAGGAGTCCTCCTCCGAAGGAATAGGAGCACGTGAGAGAAAATATCGGGATACGCAGCACAAAGATCTATTCCTACCTTAACTATGCTTACCAAAGAGGTCTACTCCTACTAAAATTTTACTTACCAAAATAGTGGAAGACCCTTCCTCACGTCACCGCCTCACCGCCTTGGTGAGCCTATAATGTAAGCCCCTTTCCACATGGAGGGACAGAATCATCTTGATCCCTACGCACATTACACCTCCGAATCCCATACACTCTCTCTCCCCCTCTCTCTAAGCACTGTAAACTCTCCAGAGTACCTTGATACATTAATAAAGACCGTCGGCCACCGCTGTCATTCGAGAAAGTGGACGTAGGTCACCCGGACCGAACCACTATAAATCTTGTTGTTGACTCTATATTTACCGTTTTATCATTGATTGTCATTGATTGCGTATTTACTGCTCTTTAATTATATATTATCATTCTCTTGACTGTTGATCTTACACGAAGACGATTTTGTGCATCATCAGTTTGGCGCCTTCCGTGGGAAACGACTAGTTTTCCATTCTCTTTCACTATATGGCGATCACTACCGGATCAATGTCTCAACGACAGGGAGACAACAACCCGACTTGTAGGGAGGAGGCTCCACATCCCCTTCCACCATCGAAACCGTCTATTACGGCGACCCCCGTCGTTGGACAACAACTCTAATAGACCATGCAGTCGCTGGTAAAGCAGAACTAGCAACTTATTCAACTGATGCTCACCCAAGGAGGGGTCACCCCTCAACCAGTCGCCCCTATGAGAGGAGCCCCACTCCCTCTAACAGGAGAAGAGCCATAACCTATTCTGTTTGGGCATCAGGCAGCCCCAAGACCACACTAGGGAGCACCTCGTCCGGCAGTCCCTCCTCAACGCCCAAGAAGCTCACATGCTCACCCTTCGCATGTGCCTCCGCAGGAGGACGATGGAGAGATTCCATATGGTGACTATGAAAACTAGAACCACCGTTCAACTCAGGATGTCCCCAACCAATGGGATAAGAAAATCAGAGAGGTACAAAACTAACTTGGTGATGCCCTCAACGCCATCAAGGCATAGGCGCCTACGACAGTGGACTACCTGCTTACGACCTAACAACAACAAGGTAAACAAAGGTGCCTAGACGAGGGGTCTCGCCCTCTCCAACTTTGGCGCCTCCCATGATGTCGCCTAGACGAGGGGTCTCGCCCTCTCCACCTTCGACGCCTCCATGATGTCGCCTAGATGAGGGGTCTCGCCCTCTCTACCTTCGGCGTCTCCATGACGGCCTCACCTTCTCCACCTTCGACGTCCCTATGATGGCCTCGCCCCCTCTACTTTGGGCGTCGGTCTCGCCCTCTCCACCTCGGACGCCTCCCATGATGTGGCCTAGAGGAGGGGTCTCGCCCTGTCCACCTTGGGCGCCGGTCTCACCCTCTCTACCATGGGCGTCTCCCAAGATGTCGCCTAGACGAGAGGTCTTGCCCTCTCCACCTTCGGCGTCCCCATGATGGCCTCGCCCTCTCTACCTTGGGCGCAGGTCTCGCCCTTTCCACCTCGGACTCCTCCTATAACCTAGACGAAGGGTCTTGCCCTCTTTACCTTGGGCGTCTTCCATGATGCCGCCTAGACGAGGGGTCTCGCCCTCTCCACCTTCGGCGTCTCCATGACGGTCTCGCCTTCTCCACCTTCGGCGTCCAAATGATGGTCTGGCCATCTCTACGTTGGGTGCCGATCTCACCCTCTCCACCTCGAACGCCCCCACGATGTCGCTTAGACGAGGGGTCTTGCCCTCTCCACCTTCGGCGCCGGCCTCGCCCTCTGCACCTTCGGCGCCGACCTCGCCCTCTGCACCTTCGACGTCGGCCTCGGCCTCTGCACCTTCGGCGTCGGCCTCGGCCTCTACACCTTCGGCGCCGGCCTCGGCCTCTACACCTTTGGCGCCCCCATGATGGTCTTGCCCTCTTTATCTTCGGCACCCCATGGTGGCCTCGCCCTCTCCACCTTGGGCGCTGGCCTCGCCCTCAGCACCTTCGGCGTCGACCTCACCCTCTGCACCTTCGGCACCCCCATGATGGTCTCGCCCTCTCCACCTTCGGCGCTCCCATGATGGCCTCCCATCTCCACCTTTAGCGTCGGCCTCACCGTCTCCACCTTCTGCGTCGGCCGTGCCCTCTCCACCTTCAACGCCCCCATGATGGTCTAGCCCTCTCCACCTTGAGCGCTCCTCTTGATGCAGCCTTGACAACTGGTCTCACCCCTCACACCAGGTGCCCAACAACAAGCGCCCAATAACAGGCACCCCAGACGATGGGTCTCACCCCCTCTCACCAGGTGTGCAACAGCAGGCGCTCAGCCTCAGACACTGAGCCTCAAGCGCCCATCACTAGGTGCCCAAGCACCCATCATCAGGCTTAGCCTTAGGCGCCCGGCTCCTCAGCACCCTCCTTCATCTCTATGGAGCCCATCACCAGGCGGCCAGCTCCTTAGGGCCCTCCTACATCTCTATGGAGCCTAGGCACCAGACGCCCAACTCCTCCTTGGAGCCTTCCTTGTCCACATCTTAATGGAATGAGAGAGCCCTCTTCATCTCCATCTCACTGGAATAAGTCAATGGAAGGAGTCTCAGGTATCCAGCTCGTCAACACCCTCCTCATCTCCATTTCTATGGAATAAGCCTCAGGTGTCCAACTCCTCATAGCCCTCCTCATCTCCATCTCAATGGAATAAGTCTCTGTCATGACAGCCTACTTCTGAGCTATACGTAGCTATACCTACTGCTCCGCGGCATCCTCTTGTGCCTGGCGCCCGAGCCCAACTGCTCCGCGGCATCCTCTCATACCTAACGCCGAGCCCTACTGCTCCGTGGCATCCTCTCGTGCCTGCCACCCGAGCCCTACTTGCTCCGCGACATCCTCTCGTGCCTGTCGTCCGAGCCCTATCTACTCTTCAGCAGACTCATGTGCCCGCCTCTCCGCTGCCTGACCATCGACTACCTCCCTGATCTTCAGCCTATTTGTAAACAAGCAGGGCAAAGAAACAATCACCAACAGACATTCAAATCCAAAGAATGTAAAGAAAGAATGCCAAGTACAAAGCCAAAAAGGAGTGCGGGACATACCTTGTAAGCATCTGCTACGACAGCCATCTCCTGAGACTATACATAGCTCAACCAATGACTCTGTTCTCGCACAGACAGTCACCATATCCAGCTTCACACTCTCTCATGAGTCGCTGAGAAGCTCTGTCTTACCTGCTCTGAAGCAGCCTTATCTCCAGCTTCGCACTCTCTCATGAGTCGCTGAGAAACTCAGATTTATCTGCTCCTAAGCAGCCTTTATCTCTAGCTTCACACTCTCATGTGAGTCGCCAAGAAGCTCGACCCTATCTCTGCCCCCAATCAACATCAATCTCCAACTTAGTGTCTCACTCACGAGTCACCAAAAGCCCAGCCTCAAGAGGGATAACTCTCTCACGAGCAATCCTTATACTCCGTCTTTGCTCTCGCTCAAACAGCTTACCTCTTAATCCAGGTAATCATATTAAATAATTTAATATTTTGAATAACATTATTTTTATCATCTCTAGGCAGGCTCTTGAAATGCATTGACCGAAGCCAAGTCTAAACATGCCCACAGAGCCATATGGAGCTACAGTCCTCGTAGAAGACCACACAGGAGTATCAACTCCTATAGCATACAAAGGCTAGCACAGAAGTCTCAGTCTGAAAAGAGTCGGGGCACCACCAGAACCCATCTCCAAAGAAGCAACCTGACAACCGGACCTTAACCAGAAGCACTGGGGGCATCATCCTCTTGAGAAGAGGAAAGCAAAAAGAGTCTCCACCATCTCCCCATCAACCAGAGCTTCTAAAATCAGAGACAAGGACAAGAACCAGCATCGCCAAAGAGTATCACAGTCTCCTTCTCTGGCAAAAACCCAGAATGCCAATTTGTCTCCCATAAATATCCGACAGGTTCTTGCTAGAACACAGTTCTCCAGGCCGTGCGCAAAGTTATAATTGTTCGAAGATTTTCTGGCTGTTCTGAAACTCCAACAGCCCTTCTCGCCCGTGGGCGCCGCCCACTTACACAAGTCGGCCTCGCCCAAGCAGCACACTCCGCAGCAGCCTGTCGCCCACGCCCAGCAGCCTGGCGCCAGTGCCCAGCACCTGCGTCTGCACCCACGTCAGCGGTCCCTCACGCCTAGGGTGCCTCTCTCATGGCCTCACTGGGCGTTGCCCACATGGCTGCTCATGAGCGCTGCCTTCTTGGCCTTCTTGGCGTACTGCATGACACTAAGGTCCCTACCTTCCTCAACACCATCAACAGAAGATAAAAGCCCCTTGGGCACTGTTCACCTCTCTCATCTCCAACGTAGGCGCTGCCCAATGCATCTCCTGGGTGTCACCTATGAGATCAAAGGTGTAGACTCCTCTTTGTTCCTCTACTGTAAACTCAGCAGAGTCCCTAAAGATGGAATAGTGCTAAGGGAAGCAAGAAAATTTTTGACTCACCCAGATGAAGTCCATGCTCTCGACCCCTTCCTTTCGAAAAATGTCAGAGGCTTGGGGCATGGGGGGTAAATGACGAGCCCCAATTTAACTGGGCCAAGCCCAAATAAAAATAAACCGAGAAAGCCCAAAAATGAAGCCCCTTTCTATTGGGTCGACCCATTGGAGATCCAATGCGTGCGAGGCACCCGGCAAGAAAATAGGAAGCGGCCTAGGCCCCTTAGGCGCCGCCTAGGCAGGCCCTTGGGCGTCGCCCCCTTTGATGCCCTCCTCTCCACTTTGATGTCTCAATGCAAGCCCAACACAAGTCCTCTTGACTCCGATACAAGTCCTCTTGACTCCGATATAAGTCCTCTTGACTCCGATACAGGTCCAATCTACGTGGATCCAAGACACGTCCGAGCTCAAGACGAGGAGTCCTCCTCCTAAGGAATAGGAGCACGCGAGAGAGAATATCGGGAGACGCAGTACGGAGATCTATTCCTACCTTAACTACGCTTACCAAAAAGGTCTATTCCTACCAAAATTGTACTTACCAAAATAGTGGAAGACCCCTTTCTCACGTCATGGCCTCACCGCCTTGGTGAACCTATATAATGTAAGCCCATTTCCACATGGAGGGACAGAATCATCTTGATCCTTACGCACACTACACCTCCGAATCCCATACACTCTCTACTCTCTCTCTCTCCCTCTCTCTAAGCACTGTAAACTCTCTGAAGTACCTTGATACATTAATAAAGATCGCCGGCCACCATTGCCATTCGAGAAAGTGGACGTAGGTCACCCGGACCGAACCACTATAAATCTTGTTGTTGACTTTATATTTACCGTTTTACCATTGATTGTTGACTTGATCCAAAATGTGTACACCCAAGTGCAGGCGGTCAAGCTGTAGTAATAATTCGATTTGAGTCCGGAGTCGAATCCACAGGGAATATGTTTTGGTGTTTTCAAAGTAAGCTGTGATGAAGACCGATTGATTGTGACCTTTTTGAGTTTTGTGAGAAGTGGATGGTTTCTTGAACAGAATATTAAATTCTTTTCAAGAGATTTTTTTTTTCTAGACAAAATATAAGATTCCAATATAACTAAAGTCACTCTTTAGTTCGAGGTTCAGGATATGTAATAAATTATTTTGTGTATTACACTTGTGCTTTATAACTCAACTAACTCCCGTGTCAACAGTGAGTTAATTGGAAGATAAGGATAGACTGGGTTAAAGCTCCATCCTTTTTATGAAGTGCAATGGTGGTGGAGATTGAGGAGTTTATCTTTAAAGTTCTATCCCTGCAAGTTTGTCTCACACAACGGATCTTTCTACAAGGAGTCATCCATTTACCATAGAAAAGATCCCTTGGTTATACAAAATACTAGTCGGGGTTCTTTGCTTTGAATCAATGAATCTTTCTAGAAGGAGTCATCCATTTATCATAGAAATACCCATTGATTATACAAAGAACTAGCTAGGGTACTTGCCTTGAACAAACGGATCTTTCTATGTAGGAGTTATCCGGATCATAGAAATATCCTTTGGTTGTGCAAGTTATCCTAACTTTGCTTAACTCATCCAGTCTCTCGCTAAGCAAGTAAATAAAGTATTGAAGTGTGAAAGGAATGCACAAGTATAATATCCAGATAGTCATTACATATCTATCACCTCTCCCAAAATAGTAAATGAGGACTACTCACTCTTCATGGCTTGGGTAAAGCTAGAAAAGTGAATGGTACTCATCTCTCCAAGTAGAGAAACTCCGAAGTTGATCTTCAACGATGAATGAGTTAATCACGTTCCTCCCTTCTTGGCTTTGGGAAAGCTCTAGAAAAGTGAAAGAGTTTCACTCTTCGAAGAAGAAGATGCTCAAGCAATAGAAGTGAAAGAAAGTAAAAGAAAGCTAGATCTTCAACAAAGAACGAGTGAATCACATTCCACCCTTCTTGGCTTTGGTAAAGGTCTACAAAAGTGGAAGAGTTTCACTCCTCTAAGAAGAAGATGAGCTCAAATAATGAAGGTGCAAGACTTAATTGAAAGCAAGAAAGTAAGAGCATTAATGTAAGGGCAAGAACATAAAGTACATGAATTTAATAACAAAAGTATGGAATTTATCTTCCCAACTCAATAGAAATATAGACAAGTAGGGAATTAACTTCCCAACTATAGTAAAGACTTGCAGTAATTGAAAGGCGCATAAATGTAAAAGACTTGAATTAAAGAACTAGAAAGTAAACACTTGAATTAAAGTGAAACACTAAAATACATATAAAGACTAGTTATTCTTCAAGAGGAGAGCTCTTGATCTCTCTCCCCAAGTGTGTCCTCAAAGCTCCCAAAAAGGGAGTATTTATAGGCAAGGAAGAGCAAGGGAGGGGGTGAAAGAGCAGTGTTGGACGTCTAAGTCAAGGTGAGAATCAGGGGCTCAGTCAAAGAATCAGACGATCTGCAGTCTGTCTGTGGGATCCGTTCGAATGGTACCTTCCATTCGAACGTGAAGGCTGTTTTTGCTTGCATATCTGTGTTGATTTCCAGGCTTCACGTGGGTTGCAGTCTTCTGTCAGGCCATTCACCCACTCTGCAGCACTTAGGGTCCACAAATAACCACAATGCAGTCGATCATGGCACCCATGTGCCTGAGGGTCCTTATTCTGGCAATAGAGGTCTTCACACGCTATGCATTTCATTCAACCAGATCGTGTCAGTGCTCCTAGTGGAGTTCGAACGTGGGTCAGCGTTCGAACGTGATGTTGCGTTCGAACGTAGCATGGTGTTCGAACGTTAGGCTTTAATCTCCAAGGTCTGTCTGCAACACACCTTTGCCTCATTTGCTTGGTTCAGGGGAAATGTTCGAACGTTGATCACCGTTCGAACGGTCTTGTTGTCCTCAAGCTTTTCCTTTGTTGATCAAATACTATAGTTACACTTAAATGTTGTATTTGTTATCCTTGACCCCTTTTTCTCACTTTAGCTCCTGAAACATCATCATTTGAACTCCATCAAAGTATAATTAGTCCAGAAAAAGCACAATAAAATGTCATAATTGAGTGACAATCACACCGCCATCCTATATATTGCTAGTCCCTAGTAATACAGCAATAAATAAATCTATTTCTAATACCTTTTTCGTAGGTTATCCGGTTGCATTTAGCTTATGCAACAAGCCGTTAAACCCCTAGGTTTATCCTAGTGGACGAGTGGTGTCTCGTGAGGGTTTTCAGTGAAGCTACCCACAAACTTCGGTAGGACAGATGGGCATGTAAAATTGTTGATTCAAATCTTCAACATGATCACCGAGACACCCATTCCTCAATCATGACTTATCCCCCACATTTCTTTTCCAGTGGTATTAATTTTATGCAAAAATTAGCACTTGTCACATTAGCATTTGAAATTTCCTTAGGAATGGGATGATCATTCTCAAAACAAGAGTTGATATATAACAAACATTCTGCTTATCACTCACCATTGATAGTTTTGATTTCACAAATCTCTCTTAGGTATGCCCTCAACAAAGAGTTCGCTCCGATTATAGTGACTTGTTTCTCACAGGGCATGTAGCCCGAAGATGGCCAATCGGAAGACTACATGCGTGATAAATGAAGCTTTTTGGAATCAAACTAATCCTATGTTGGTATAATCTCATGAAAGAATATTGATGCAAATAAAGTAATACAGTAACATACCCCACTCTTAGTCGGAGACATATACATGCAACGAACTTGAGATCACCTAGGACTTTTAGTAGGTTGTAATGGGGCCAGAGGTCAGTGGCTAACGAAATGACGTTAATGGAGTTCAAAAGCTATCTCTTTTATGCATTTTAGCACACCTCTATTTGGCTTTTCGACATTTTGCCTGGGCATGGGACTTCTTTCTTTCAATTGCTCATTTTTCACTTTCTTTG
>CM042201.1:3040641-3051400 GCA_023539305.1 Ilex asprella | reverse complement strand
GCCGATGCATTGGTATGGGACAATGCATGGGGAAGAAGCCCTTTTTTCTAAATAGCCTAAATTGGAATATTGGTTACTATTGCTGAACTCATTTTTATTCATTTATTTAATTATTGCTACTGTCTAAACTTGATATCTCTTTTCAAATACCCCTATTTTATTTCAAAGATTATATATGTTAATTGTGAAATGAGACCGACCGTTTCTATGTTTTTAAAACCTTGTTGGAGTTTGGGAGAAATGTGGCTACAGAGCTTTGTGCTCACCCCCTACAAATTACATGTTTCAGATGTGGTGCAAGAGGAGGATCTCGGCATCGACGAGTCGGGACATTGGGAGGCTCCACTCGAGGGGGACCTTGATCCCGAGATGGATATCTAGAGCCGTAGTTTCTTTTGTACTAGACTAGGATGTTCTTTTGGAAATTGTGAAGTCTAGTTATTTTGTATTCCGCTGCAAGCTTACTTTAATATTCTTTTGGAGATGTAAATGCCAAAGATGGCATATTCTTTTGGGATATTCATGTAAATGTTATGAATCATTGCTTGAAGTCTTCTTTATTGATGATTTATCTTAGTGCTCTCATGCTTAAATGGTTATTAGAATGTAATGCCGTCCAGGGTGTATTTTGGGGTGTTACATAAAGACTAAAATTAAATTAAGCATGTAAATGCAAAGACTTGAAGGAATTAAAGAAACTTCAACTCTTAAGTAAATGTAAATGTAAACATTAAAGTAAAGAAAATGAGTGAGAATCTAAACTTCTCAACTCTTCTAGCAAAGAGAAAAACTAAGACAAGAATTAAAATAGCTACATGTGATGAATACCAAGTGATGAATCTTTCAAGTGATTCCATTCATGAGACCTCCCTTTCTCTTCACAAAACCAAGTGTATTTAAGGCAATGAGAAGGCAGGGAGAGGGGTAAAAGAATAGAACTGGGCGGCCAAGTCAAAGTGAAAAGTCAACTACTCTACAGGCAGTCTGTTAATACCGTTCGAACGGTAAAAAGCGTTCGAACGGTTTCTGTCTTTCTTCTACACCGTTCAAACGTCAGATGGATTCAGTGCCTGCCATTCAGGTCAGAAGACATGTGGTCCTTTGTGAAAATCTCCCTCCAAGTCCTCTGTGCATATCTCCCTCCAGGTCCTTGCAGAATCTGACTACTCTCTCCAATAATTCCAGGGGCGTTCGAACGTAAGTTGTCGTTCAAACGTGGCACTCAAGTGCATGAGCTTTCTAACTGCAAGTCTGCAACGCGCCATGTCTTCAGTCAGTCTGATATTGTCATTGCTCCAGTGGACGTTCGAACGTTGAGGACCGTTCGAACGCAGTACTCAAGTCTCCAGGGCATTGGGTCTTGCCTGCAACACAGACTATAATAGCTGGCCTGGTTTTTCATGACCGTTTGAACGGTATGTTGCATTCGCACGTTGCTTCCTTGTTCTAAGCTTTTACAATTTGTTCCCTAATGTGTTGTGGTTGCCTTCAAATGTACTTTTTGTTGCCCTTATTCACTTTAAGATTTGAAACATCATCACTTAAACTCCATCAAAGCATAATTAATCTAAAATGGGGCAAAAGAGTATGCTACATTTGAGTATTAATCAGTAGAATGGTAGCCTATGGTTCTCGTCAATTGAAGAATTATGAGCAGAACTTCCCCACACATGATTTAGAGTTAGTTGTCGTCATTTTTGCACTTAAGAGTTGGTGACACTACTTATATAGGGAGAGGTTCGAGACGTTCTCAGATCACAAGAGCCTCAAATACATTTTCATGTAGAAGGACTTGAACCTTCGACAAGGGAGATGGATGGAGTATATGGAGGACTATGACTTTGACCTTCAGTACCATCGTGGAAAGGCTAATGTCGTAGCGGATGCAGTTAGTAGGAGATCGAGGAGCACTGTAGCTAGTATTGCTATTAGGGAGTGGTAGATGATAGGAGACATTGGTGAGTTTGACTTAGACTTTACCGAGTCTGAGCGACACGCCACACAATTCAATGTTTGTGCACAACCTACACTATTGAGTAGGGTTATTGAGGCACAGTTACAGAACACAAAGGCAGGGCAAATTCGAGCACGAGTTGTAAGTGCTTTGGGCTTTGAGGGATGGACAATTATTTCTGACCTTAGCCTGAGGTATATGGGTATAGTCTTTGTTCCAAAGTCTCTTAGGGCTGATGTCCTTAGAGATTTCTATCATTCACGCCTAACAGTAGACCCAGGGGCACTAAGATGTACCATGATTTACGCTGTCAGTATTGGTGGACGGGGATGAAGGGGGATGTGGTGCAATTTGTTTCGAGGTGTCTTACGTGCCAGTAGGTTAAGGATGAGTTCCAGAGACCTGGGTGTTTGTTACAGCCATTGTCAGTGGCTGAGTGGAAGTGGGAGTTTGTTACCATGGATTTTGTGATGGGTCTTTCGAAGTCACCTAGAGGTCACGATGCAATTTGGGTTATTATTGACAGGTTGATGAAGTCTGCACACTTCCTACAAATTAGAACGACTGATTCAGCGGATGTTCTCAGTAGGTTGTGTATCCGAGAGATAGTACGACTTCATGGGATTCATGTTTTCATTGTTTCAGACTGAGACCCACGTTTCACTGCATGAATTTGGCAGAGTCTTTAGACAACCTTAGGGACTCAACTACTATTTAGTACTGCTTTCCACCCTCAGACTGGCGGCCAGTTAGAGCGTACTATTCAGATACTTGAGGACATGCTTAGAGCATGTGTTATGGATTTCATGGGTAGTTGGGAAGATCACCTTGCTTTAGTAGAGTTTTCCTAAAACAACAACTATAAGTCTAGTATTGAGATGGCAACTTTTGAGGCATTGTATGGTAGGCCGTGTCATTCACCGGTATGTTGGACTGAGGTAGGGGGGACAGTTGTTTTAGGGCCTAACATAGTCTGTGAGACCACGAACAAAAAACAAATGATTAGACAGCGTCTATTGACGGCATAGAGTCGTCAGAAGAGTTATGCAGATAGGAGACAACGACCTCTATCATTTGATGTTGGGAAAAATGTGTTTCTCAAGGTAGCCCCACAGCGGGGATTAAGGAGATTCGGGCGTAGTGGAAAACTGTCGCTGCAGATTATAAAACCATTTGAGATCCTTGCGAAGGTTGGTGAGGTGGTCTATAAGCTAGCATTACCGCCACAGTTACCTAGGGTTCATGATGTCTTTCATGTGTCAATGTTGAGGAAGTACGAGTCTAACCCTTCACATATGTTAGAATGGGTAGATCTTCAAGTGGAGGGCGATGTTTCTTATGATGAGAGGCCAGTGGAGGTATTGAACTCGAGGGACCAGGTTTTGCGGGGCAAGACCATCCCTTTGGTCAAGGTTCTTTCGAACCATGACGGGGTCAAGGAGGCTACTTGGGAGCGTGAGGCAGAAGTCCGCGTTAGATATCCAGAGTTGTTTATTCATAGAGGTACATTTCTAAATTTTGGGAAAAAATTTCTTTAAGGGGGGGAGGATGTAGAGATATTAAAAATGATGATAATTTTTTTTGTTTTGTCGGTAGGGCACTACATATGTATTATTTAAGCATAAGTCATGTTTAGAAGCATAATTTAAGTAAGTCATAGAAGATAAATATGCTTAGAATATTAAAATACACCTACTGAGTGAATTTAAGTTTAAACGAAAATAGTTTCAAAATTTGGACAAAAAGGACATTTCAGTTGGCCTAGGTGGGACCGGCCAAACCCGACCACTAGCTAAAATATATTTTTTTGAAAATTTTTATTTAAAATAATTTTAAGAATTTTGGTTAAAATAGAATGTCGAATTGAGGTGTTTCGGGACGAGTTGTAGTGTAACGGGGTCCCGAATTCATCAAGGGCAAAAGGATCATTTTACACCTTTGCCCTCCACTATAAATACATACCTTTTTGTGTTAAAATATCACTTTTTCAACTGGGAAGGGTTAGTACACGTTTTTGGAGGAAAAGAGAAGAAAAATCCTAGGTTAGTCAAGCTTCAAGCCACTAAAACTCATTCCTAGGCCAAGATTTTTGCAAGACTTCCTTCTAAGAAGTTGTTTCTCTCAACAAGAGTTATATTCTCACTGATCAGTTCGGCTATAAAGTGAACACAACTTCCTTGATTTGAGAAAAATCATTCTAGGTATGATATTTTACTAAGTTGGGAATAGATTTAAGTTTTCTTGCCTTCCTATGTGTTGATTGAATAATTTAGGTGTTTACTTGATGTTAGAAAATTATTTAGTTGGTAGTTTATTTGAAAACTTAGAATTAGTGGTTTAAGTACTTTTGTGTTCTTTGAGTTTCTTGACAATTTGTTGTTATGGTAAAGGTGTATATTGCTTATGTGTTGGATTATTATATTATGCCTTATGTTCATGCAGAGAAACTCTTGTGGTTTGAGAGTTATGATGAATTGGTAGTTTGTGTATTTGTAGTTTCTTTGAGAAATTGTGAAAGTAATTAATATGAAGTTTAATCATATGTTCAATCCATTGAATGGTGTTTTACATTCATGTAAACTAGGTGTTTGATGTAATGTTTCATACAATTTACATTGAGAAAAATCAAGGCATCTTGGCATACATGAATTCTTGGAACATAGTGTGGGTTGAGCACTTGGTGCTATGCATTATGAGGGTGCAGATCCTGTGGTGAAAATCCTAAAATCTGGCTAATGACAGTACTTGCGGGCTGATAGGGGCGGACCGTGAAGCGAGACATGGGTGGCATAGAGTTACATGGGTGTGTCATGCATATTGACATTGCATAACATTGAGGGATTACGAGGTTATAGCATTTAAAATGTACACTTGCACATGCCACGCCTTAAATTTGCTTCTTGCATTAGCACTTTGTCATGCCAGCAGTTGAGTTGACCCATTCGTGAGATATCATATTACAGATGAGGGTATTGGTACTTGAGAACTGATGAAATCTTAAAGGAAGGACAGGAAAGGGGCTTGAATGAATATTTGGCCCTTGGGTCATATTTTGTATGTATGGGCATAAGCTCAAATGACTTGTATTTTAATTTGGAAAAGTAATGGATTATAGATCTTGGGTCATTTTAAAGTATAAGGGTGTAAACTCAATTGACATTTGAGGTGTTTTTATTTGATGAGCATCATATGTGTATATTGAGACAATGATATGTATATATTGAGAATAAGGCATGTATGTTTCATTTACATGGGTTGTGGCCACCAAGTAAGGGTGGAGTATGATAGCTTATGAAATATTGTGAATATTAGGTGAAAAAGGGCTTGAAAAACAGAGGTTATGTCAAAATTTTATGAAAAATTAAAAGATGTGTTAAGTGTGAAAAACACCTTTCCAATAGGTGGGAAGGATGTCAAAATGGGGGTTTAGAAACCTTGAAGGAATAGGTTAAAAATGGAAGAAAAATGACTTTAAAAACTTTGGGAAACGTGAGAAATGAATGAGAAACCAATTTATCCAACCTAATAACCTTTCATTTACTTTCCTTATTCTTTTTCCCTCACTCCCCGGGTTTGTGGAAATTCGGGGCGTGACACATTCACTATTCCTTGAATCTTGGTCTGATATTTTCTATATCATCAATAACAAATTATCCAAAGTTAGTATTCTATTATTATAATGGTATACAAAATATTATACTCATACCTTTGCTATGTCACTTCCCCAATATTCCACAAGCTATTGCCACTGCTGTGGCAACTTTTTCAAGAGAAATATCTGAAGAAAGATTCACATCTGTCTTGCGGGGTTCATAATACTTGTTTTTATTCGATATGTGTGCTCTCTCCATGATTTTTTACTTGCTTTCAAGCAGACTTCTCTAAATTTTAGGGGTGCAAATGTCAAGTTATCCTACAACCATAATTCAAGCAATTAGCTTATAATTAAGACATTTTTGGCCAACACAACACTATATTCTAATAAAATTCTCAACATTGAAAGAAATAAACAATTTGACTAGTAATTTTTTTACAATGAGAAATAACATATATTTACCAAGTTATACAAATTTATACCTGCACCTCACTCCAAATACTGTCAAGCACATCAGTGGGCACTAAATCCCAATCAATGTATGTTAGTGGAACCAACCCTATGCCCATCGAGTACTGTATTTTTCATTGTTGTCTTTAATTCAAAAGCTCTATTACCAACTGGCTGAAAAGTCGAACCGAATTTTACTTAAATTTTTGTTCGTGTTCCCCACTCCTTAGGACCCTTGGCTGGGCCTCGGCCTTGTTTTTTTGTCACTGAATCACAATGGCAAAAAATAAGTACATTAGTGAATTTCAAACATAAACTATTAATAAGTATGAAATATATTGCATGCATTATACACATGATTGAGATGATTGTGCATGTAATGATGGCCCTGCAGAATTTTCCATGTGATGATAGTTGGTATGGGGTTTTAATAATGTTAGTGATCTTGATGTAGATACACGCAACACCTCTGACATAGGCGAGGAAGTCTTTTCTTCTTCGACATATTAAATCTGTAGAAGTATACAAACTTATTAATATTACTCGTTTAGAAAAAAAGATATAATTTGATAGAAATAATAATTAACAAATGATATACATGAAGAATAAATTACTGACCCTAAACTATACCAAACTAACTAGAATACTCTATAGGTCAAAACTCTTAAACCCATTAAAATTTTAATTGTAAATTAATACCAAATAAATAAGGAATAAATTTTTAAAACCAAAAATAAAGTAATCCTATTATAACTTTAATTAAACTATAGGGTTAATTGCACTAGAGGTCCCCCAAGTATGGGGTTTGTATCATTTTAGTCCTGAATGTTTCAATTGCATCATTTTGGTCCTTAAAGTATTGAATATGTTTTTATATAGTCTTTCAAGCAGAAAACGTCCAGATTGCTAACAATTTTATCATAAACTTATCACGTAATACATAAATATAGTCAAAAAATAATTTTGATAGCTCTTTAACAAAATTTGGGCAACTCTTGACAAAGATTGTGCAATAGGGATAGCTTTTGACCAAAATTTGGTTAACTAATGATCAAAACTGTGTAATTTGGGCAGGTATTTTAAGTAGAAATTTGGTCAAGAATTATCTAAATTATTTTTTTATCCATATTTAAGTATCACGTGACAAGTTTATGATAACAAATCATTAACAATCTGGACGTCGTTTGTTTAACGAACTGTATAGAAACATATTCAATATTTCAGAGACCAAAATGATGTAATTGAAATATTGGAGACCAAAATGACACAAATCTCATACTTTGGGGACCTCCAGTGCAATTAACCCTAAACTATACCAAACTAACTAGAATACTCTGTTGGTCAAAACTCTTAAACCCATTAAAATTTTAATTTTAAATTAATACAAAAAAATAAGGAATAAAATATTTGGAGAGTTTGGAACAAACTCCAACAGAATTAAAAAAAAAGGTAAATTGGAAGGGGGTACATCAAATTTAAGTTAATTGTAAAAAAGTACACACACAAAAATGTAAAGGAAAAAATCCTTAATTTTAGTTCTTATTTATGTCCAAGTAAACAATTTGAAATTTTCAGATTTTTCTTTGACATTTATGTCCTCCCTTAATTCATGCGATTTATTTTGGAAACTGGTTTTTTTTTTTTTTTCAGATTATATGTATGCATTAAAAATCTCCTAATTTAATGGAAGATTTGATCCTTCCTTTTTTTTAGGATAAATGTATGCATTAAAAATCTCCTAATTTATTGGAAGATTTGATTCTTTGATTCTTCCTTTTTATTTTGAGGATAAATTAGTTGGTTTGAATTTTAAATTTTGCAATAATATCTTTTGTTATCTCTTCGGCCTTGAAGCCATTTATCTTGGAAGTCTGAAAACATTATTTCATCCATATCATTCAATCTATGCAATTACACAGTTTGAATTCATGACTCCATTAGGTTTATATCTTTCATTTTAAAGGTGCTTATTTTATTTTTTAATATGCAAACACCATAACAGTGTAACAAGATACTTACACAAAATGTTGTACTATTACATTTCGCCGAGCATATATTTGCATATAATTTTATTCAAACAATTTATCTTTATTTTGAATTTGTTACCACATTCACAAAACCACTTAACATTCGCTTTGTTGCAGTTACACTATATTTGTTACAGGGTATTGTTATACTATGTGGGAAACATAGTCAGCAGTTAGGAGATACACACAGTTTATTCACACACAATTAATTAATATGGCAGAAACATCATATTTCACACAGGCTAACAATCAACTTTCTACAACTGGTTCTAGTCATCAAATGCCGAAGTTCGTAGGTATCTTCAAATGGCGAGCAAATCTTCAAAAAATAGATGTTGTTGACGATCTTACATCAAATGGATTAAACAGTAGGATTTTTCCTTCAAAGACAAAACCCTATAGATGTTCAAGGAATAATTTTAGGGCTTATCACTGAGGAAAATAAAGTGGTTTTTGGAGAGGAAGAAGAAGGCCAAATGTTTTCCGAAGATAAAGTGCTTCACGAATAAATATTCTTAAATTTCAGAGTTTAACCATTATCATTTTTTATCTAATTAATTAAATAAGATATATTTCTAAAACGTTTTAAGAAAGTAAATTTTAGGAAACGTTTTCCGAAGATGAAGACATTCAAAAATAAATGTCCCCAAATTTCACTGGTCAGATAAATTCCTTGTTATAGTTTTTAGGAAAGAAGATTTTACAAAATGGGCAATTACTTCTTTGTATTTCAGCAATGTACTTCTTTCCAAAATATTTTTTTATGTGTATTTTTGTATAATTTTTTTTAATTTGGTGTACCGGCTTCCAAAGGACCCGTAAAAAAAATCTTTGGGCTTTAGGCCCTAAATTTTTAGAAGGCCCGTAATTTTAGATATATTACAAATCCAGAAAAAAAAATTAAATCCTTTAAATTATAAACCCTACAAAAAAGGCCCCAAAATTAAGAAAATTTAAAATTTTTATTGTAATAATTTGGGTCTTTGATCCAATTCATAACATTAGAAACCTAAAATAAATAAATAAATAAAATAAAAAATAATCAAAAATTAACTCATATTTAGTCCAACATATTCTCTATCTGTAAAAATAATATAAAATAAAATTTAAAATTAAACACTCTCTTTGGTAAAAAAAAAAGAAACAAAACAAAAGTTAAAAAAAAATCTTAGCAGCACTAGTTCGTCCTTCTTCTATCTCTCTCTCACATAATAAATTAAAAATAAATTAATTTTTTATTAAAAATAAAAGGCCCTCTTTTAGTATTTTCATTTTAGGCCTAAAATTTCTTTGAGCCA
Organism: Ilex asprella; assembly: GCA_023539305.1. Lineage (NCBI taxonomy): Eukaryota > Viridiplantae > Streptophyta > Magnoliopsida > Aquifoliales > Aquifoliaceae > Ilex > Ilex asprella. The sequence continues at coordinate 3,042,076 of CM042201.1, read as the reverse complement.
CCCTGGTTCCTATAAAAAAAATACTCAACTCATACTCGATTCGTTTATTAATTCGTTTCTAATGAATTATGCCATATCATATTTGTGTTGTGTACGAATCTTGTATAAATTGTATATAAACGAGTTGTGTCGTGTACATTTCTTCTGATTTGTTTCAACAATACTTGATTCGTTTATTAATCGTATTGTGTCGGGTCCACTCATTTACTATATAGATGATTTAAGAAAGACTCAAACTCATGCACTAATTTTGTGTCTTGTTAATGTAAACCCCCACGTGTTTATATTAATATAGTAATGTACTTGTTTAGTAATTCTCATATATGTAGTGACGTAAGGATAAACCATATGGATTTCAACCATAAGAATAACTACTAGTTAGACAATTTGATTGAGAAGTTTAAGTTTCGAAGACGTTTAAACTTGGAAAGGGTGATTAGATAAGTTTCTAAATGTTTGTAGGTCAAAATAATGTCTCCATTGAGTCTGGAAGGCTGATAAACATTGGGAGAGGTAAAATGGGTTATATTAGAAGTTAAAAAGTATTCCGGAGTTAAAACACACTTTAGGGTGAATTTGGGTAAAAAGGAGTTTGGACATTGCTTAGTACTTTGGCCATAACTTTTTATTTTGATGTCCATGTGATCTGGAATTTGGACAGTAGATGTAAAACCTGGGTAAATCGGTAAAACGGTAAATTGTCACCATGGTTCGGGTTGTAAACCTGAATTTTTCTCAAGCTCGGATGACAAAACGGACCTCACCGTTGGTTTCGTCTCGCGAAATGTAATTACTATGTCAAATTTCATCGAATTTTGAGATAGTCGAATTTTTTACATTTTACGAGGCAGACAGACCCCCAAGAGACCCAAATATGAAATTTTTAGTAAAATTATGAGTTTTTGAAAATAAATGAAGTCAAGAAAAATTAAAAATATTTTAAACTTGAACCAGAATAAAATTTAATCATTTCGGGATAAAAACGGACCCGGAATTAAAAGACAAGTGTGGTCAATTGTGGGCCAAGTATTCTAAAAATATAAATAGGGGAAAAATTTGACTTTTGCCCCATTATTCTTGTTCATCCATTAGCCAATAGAGAAGAGAGGGAAAAGAGATAATTTCTCCACCTTCTCTCTATGAACTACGGAGCTACGGTGCTTGGATTCGTTCGGGCCAAATGGGAAAATCGTTCTCCTCGTCAAGGGCTACGCCTACGTACCAAAAACCAAGGCTTTCACCAAAGGTAGGAGAACCGAAAATTTGGAGAAGATTGGATTTGAACTTGGGTCAATTCTTGGAGCTTCCCAAGGGCATTCTTCACGCTACAAGAGGTAGGGGTTTCTCCTACTTAGGTCTATTCACAACTTTGAATGTTACCTTGAAATTGGTAGGTTAATATAGATATACTAGTCATAACTCGTGCCTGAAGGCA
>CM042201.1:3018683-3040541 GCA_023539305.1 Ilex asprella | reverse complement strand
CAAAGCTAAGGTACTTTGTATAATCGAAAGTCTTTCTATGACATGGATGAATCTTGCATGAAAAGACTCCTCGTTTCAAAGAAAGTACCCCGGCTAGATCTTCATGACTACCTTTTAATCATTCCCATTATTGTACTTTATTTAAAAGAATGGAATATTAAAGCCATGGTTGGATGTCATGTAGAAGCACTTGCTTGTTTGTGGACGCGATAACTCTCAGCACAAACAATTCTTGTAAATTTCTTATAAGACATCGGAACCATGATTGTAACAGTCCATCTTTATCTTCCAATTGACTTGCTGTTGTCACGAGAGTTAATTGAGTTATCAAGCATAAATATAATAAATCGGATAATTAATCACATATCCCGATCCTCGAACTAAAGAGTGACTTTCCTGCCATTCGAATTCATCTTATATTTTGTCTAGAAACCTTCTTGGAAAGAATTCAATATTTAATCCAGGAAGAAAATCTCTCAATCTCATAATCACAAACTTCAAGAGTTACAAACCATTGGTCTCCACCACTGCTTACTTCAAAACACAAACACAAACAAGTTCCATGTGAATTCGACTCTGGACTCAAACCGGATTATTATTACAACTTGGCCGCCTGCACTTGAGTGTACACATTTCAGATCAAGTCAAGTTTTTTGCACCATTGCCGGGGAACCTTGTAAAAGTGTTTTATAGGTAAAAGGTAAAAAGAACTTTCTTTTTTGTACATATTCTTCTATTTACTGTAAATAATTTGTTTTTTTTCCATTTATTTTATGTCTGAGAACGTTCCTCACTATAAAAATTTGCCAGCAGAATCTTCTGGATCTGTGAACCAATCTGAACCAAATTCACCAAGATCAATAGCAGACTCTTGTGAGAGTATTATGGCAAATATTGATAGAAATGGAGATGTTCCCATGAGAGAAGATGAGGTGCCTAACATTCGAACTTTGAGGAATTACTTAAACCCTACAAGAAATAGTGTCCCCTGGTGTTTTGTATTTCGTCCAGATGCACCCCCTTTTACTGTAAAATCGGGGACTGCATAGTTGTTGCCTGTTTTTCATGGATTAGATACCGAAAATCCATATCTACATATAAAATATTTTGAGGAAGTGTGTGGAACATTCAAGACAATTCGGAACTTGCTAAGATGAAACTTTTTCCTTTCTCTCTAAAGGACAAAGCTAAACAATGGCTAAATTCTTTAAAATCTCTTTCCATGCCAACCTGGCAGATCTTTCAAAATGAATTTGTCAGAAAATTTTTCCCCTAACACACTCAAAAGGCAAATCATGATTTTTTCGGTGAAAGAAGCGGAAATATTTTACCAAAGTTGGGAAAGATTTAAAGAACTACTCTAAGCCTGCCCACACCATGCTTTTGAAAATTGGACTCTAGTAGGATTTTTCTGTGACTCCTTGCCCACTAGATTGAGTCAGTTTGTCGAACTGATGGCCCAAGGAGAGTTTATGGGTAAAAGTCTAGAGGAGGCAATCTATTTCTTTGACACTATATCTGATAGTTCTCAGATGTAGAACTCAGCCTCCCCTACCACTAGTGAAGCCAGACCATCCACTTTCCAAGAGGTAAAATATGTCTTGAGAGAAGATGATGACCTGAGAGCAAAAATGTTCACTTTATCTCGAAAGCTTGAAGCTTTAGAGATGAAAAAAATTTGTCAAGTCGAATTGGGCCCTTCCACAGAACAAGTGTGTGGAATTTGTGCATTGACAAGACATCCTACTGGGGAATGTCCTACCATCCCTGCATTTAAAGAAGTCTTGCTGAAACAAACAAATGCAATCTCCAATTTAACAAGCCTTACTCCAACCCATACTCTGAAACATTCAATCCAGGGTGGCGAAACCACCTGAACTTCAGTTGGAGGAACACACAACCAATTCCCATGAACCAACCGCAAAACTCACAACTACCATCTCAAGGACCTCCTACATATCAACCATACCAACCACCACACAAAAGGAACCTTGAATATACACTGAACCAGTTCATGCAAACTCAAATGAACTTCAATGCACATTCCACCCAATCTTTCATTGAGTTCAAAGCACAGACCACACACTCCTTTGAAGATCTTAAAAGTCACATTCAAAGGTTGACCTAATCCATGAGCACACAATAAAAAGGGCAAGTTTCTTACCCAACTAAAACCTCCGCAAGATCAAGCTCAAGTTGTCACTACACTTAGAAGTGGAAAGGTAATTGACAAAACCGTAAGAGATATGCTATTTCCAAAATCAAAATCTGATGTCATCCCAGTCAACTCATCAATTGAGCCCGAACTTGTGATTGAAAAAGAGCCTGAGCTTGTGATAGAGCAAGAGTCAGAAACTTTCCGGGAAAGAGAACCTTCATGTCCAATTCTTGCTCTTTTCTGCATAGACTCAAGGCTACCCAAAAGATGAACCATCAGCCTAAAATTTATTAGCTTTTCAAGCAAGTAAAAATCAACATCCCACTTCTGGATGCAGTCCAACAAGTACCATCTTATGCCAAGTTTTTAAAAGACCTGTGCACAGTGAAGAGAAGCCTGAATGTTCAAAAAAGAGCCTTTCCAACAAAACAAGTCAGTGCCTTGCTACAATGCAAAACTCCTTCAAAATACAAGGACCCTGGATGTCCAACTTTCTCATGTGTCATTGGAGATTTCAAGATAGAACAAGCACTATTAGACTTTGGAGCTAGTGTGAATCTGCTACCTTACTCCGTTTACCAACAGTTGGGTCTGGGTGAACTCAAACCCACTTGTGTCACACTCCAGTTGGCAGACAGATCTGACAAAGTCCCTAGAGACATTGTTGAAGATGTGCTTGTTCACGTGGATAATTTTATCTTCCCTGTTGACTTCATTGTTCTAGATACTCAATCAGCATTACATTCAGAGAATCAAATTTATGTCATTCTTGGTCGACCCTTCCTAACAACTTCTAATGCACTAATCAATTACATGAATGGAGCCATGAAATTAACTTTTGGGGATATGACTCTTGAGCTGAATATTTTCAATATTGCTAAACACCCAGGAGAGGATGAGGACAAAGGGGAAGTAAACTCCATTGAATATTTGATACAAGAACATCTGAGTGACACGTTCTGTGAGCATCTGACTGAATCATCTCTGATAGAGTCTGACTCATCGGATTCAAATCCACAAAGTTGCCTTACTCATACTATTGAGACATGGACACCCAAATTCGAGGAACTTTTATCAAATGGCACAAAACTAATCTCATCAAGTGACAGGCCACCAAAGCCTGAATTAAAACCTCTCCCATCTGACCTCAAGTATGCATTTTTAGGAGAAAACAAATGCATTTTTAGGAGAAAACAATTCATACCCAGTGGTAATCTCATCTAAGCTCACAGACTTGCAAGAGTCTAAACTAAATAAAGTTCTTAAAAGTTATAAAAGCACCATTGGGTGGACCATCTTTGAATTGAAAGGTATAAGTCCGTTGATCTGTAATCATGCAATATATCTTGAAGAAGACTCAAAACCCTCTCGTCAAATGCAGAGACGACTGAATCCTCACATGAAGGAAGTTGTGAGAACGGAGGTACTCAAACTCTTAAATGCAGGAATAATTTTTTCCATCTCCGATAGCAAATGGGTAAGTCCAACCCAAGTTGTGCCCAAAAAGTCTGAGGTCACAGTGGTACAAAATAATGCCAATGAACTAGTGCCATCTCGAGTCGTCACACGATGGCGAATGTGCATTGATTACTGAAAACTGAATTTGGTAACTCGGAAAGATCATTTCCCTCTCCCATTCCTTGATCAAGTTCTAGAAAGAATTGAAGGCCAGAATTTTTATTATTTCTCGGATGGATATTCTGGGTATAATTAAATTGAGATTGCCTTAGATGATCAGGAGAAAACCACATTCACATGTCCCTTTGGCACCTTTGCATTTAATAGAATGTCTTTTGGACTTTGTACGCTCCTGCAACATTTCAAAGGTGCATGCTAAGCTTGTTTATTGACATGGTTGAAAAATTTTTGGAAATATTTATGGACGATTTCTCTGTCTTTGGTGACTCATTTGATCTGTGTCTAGCAAACTTAGACAAAATTTTAATAAGGTGTAAAGAAGCTAATTTGGTGCTTAATTGGAAAAAATGTCATTTCATGGTAACACAAGGCATTGTCTTAGGTCACATAGTGCCGTCTGAAGGCATGAAAGTTGACAAGGCAAAAATTGATCTAATTGAAAATCTGCCAGCACCCAAGATTGTAAACGATATTCGATCATTTCAGGGACATGCAAATTTTTACAGGAGATTCATAAAAGACTTCAGCACCATAGTCAAACCAATGTGTCATCTCCTAAGTTAGGATGTAATCTTTGATTGTAATGAGGCTTGCCAGAAAGCTTTCGAGAAGCTAAAGGGCATGCTAATTTCTGCTCCAATAATGTAACCCCCTGCCTGGACTCTACCCTTTGAACTAATGTGTGATGCAAGTGATTATGCTGAGGTGCTGTGTTGGGGTAAAGAAAAGATAATAAACCCCATGTAATCTACTATGCAAGTAAAACTTTGAATGATGCTTAAATGAATTATTCAACAATTGAAAAGAATTGCTTGCTGTAGTTTTTGCTTTGGAAAAATTTCATTCTTATCTTGTTGGGTCTTCTGTTACTGTATTCACTGACCATGCAGCCCTAAAATTCTTGCTCACAAATAAAGATGCCAAATCGAGGCTCTTAATATGGATACTCTTACTTCAAGAGTTTGATCTTGCCGTTAAAGATAAGAAAGGAGTTAAAAATGCGGTGGCAGACCATCTGTATAGATTAACTTATGAATTCCATGAGATTGGACTGCCAATCAATGAGAAATTCCCGGATGAACAACTGTTCATAATTGATGAGACCTCATGGTATGCAGACATTACAAATTTTCTAGCCACTGGGACACTCCCTCCGTCATTTACTCCCATGGATAAAAAAATTTTTTTGAGGGAGGTTCGTAACTTATTTTGGGAAGATCCGTATGTATTTAAATACTATAAGGATCAGATCGTAAGACGATGCATCCCTGCTCAAGAAAGTAGACACGTAATATCATTTTGTCATTCTGAAGCATGTGGTGACCACTTTTCATCAAGTAAAACGGCTACAAAAATCATGTAGTGTGGCTTTTACTGGCCCACACTTTTTAAAGACGTCCATGCCTTTTGTTTAACATGTGATAGATGCTAAAGATTAAGAAATATTTCAAAAATAAACATGATGCCCTTAAACCCAATTCTGGTGATTGAAATTTTTGACTGCAGGGGCATCGATTTTATGGGACCATTTCCACCTTCCTTTTTCTATCTATACATTTTAGTGGCAGTAGATTATGTATCCAAATGGGTTGAGGCAATTCCATGCCGAGATAATGATCACCAAACGGTGATAAAATTTTTAAAAGAAAATATTTTTTCCCGATTTGAAATTCCTAAATCAATCATAAGTGATGGGGGTTCTCATTTTTGCAATTGTCCTTTCTGGAATTTAATGAAAAAATACTTGATTTTTGACAAAGTTGCAATCCCTTATCACCCACAGACTAGTGGACAGACTGACTTAGCTAATCGGGAGATCAAATTATTTTAAAAAAATGGTAAACCCAGATCGCAAAGATTGGTCGTCAAGATTGACTGATGCACTCTGGGCATATCGTATTGCTTTTCAAACAATTTTGGACATGTCTCCCTATCGATTAGTCTATGGAAAACCTTGTCACCTTCCAGTAGAATTGGAACATAGGGCATAATGGGCCATTAAAGCAAAGAATTTTGACCTGGACAAGGCTGGACTTTCAAGAAAACTTCAGATAAATGAATTGAAAGAATTGAGGAATGAAGCTTATGAGAATGCTAAGATTGCTAAAAACAGGATGAAAATTTTCCATGAAAAGAACATTGTACAGAAATCCTTTGAACATTCCCAGAAGGTCCTATTGTTTAATTCAAGACTCTGCCTTTTTTCGGGTAAGTTAAAATCAAAATGGACTGGGCCTTACATTGTTAAAAAGGTATTTGATCATGGAGCAGTAGAAGTGGAAAATCCATCAAACAGTAATGTCTTTACTGTTAATGGCCAGAGGTTGAAACCATTTTTGGAGAATTTTGTTAAAAATGTGGAAACCATTATTTTAATGAAACCAGAATACCCCTCTGAGAATCGCACCTGCCGACACTCAAAAGGGTCGGATCAGGTAAAAACCCGCTCCGAGGAGACACCATCATGAGACCCCCACCACTTTTTCTATGCTTTCCCATCTGTCTCCATTGAGCCCCCCACCACCGCCTTTTTCTTTCTTTCTTTCTTCTTTTTATTCTTCTTCTTCTTCCTCGCCTTTTGTTCTGTTTCGTTCCTCTTCTTCTTAGTTTTCTTGTCCCTTTGTCTGTAAAACTGACCATACCCAAGAGAAATCATGTCCATGTGCCCCGAAGATCAAATCCCTATTCTCATGTTGTATATTATTTTACTCCAGTTATTTATGGGTATATTGCTGCTTTTTCGCAATCACATACAAGCCTTATAAGCCTAACCGAGGCCAAGTTATAAACCCAAAGGATTAATGGTTGCATTTGGATTTGTAGGTATCTGAAGAAGCACGGGTCACTGCATTTCAACCTCATTTTCAATATCCATACTAGTAATTCGAAACATTGGGGACAATGTTCAGTTTAAGTTGGGGGTGTGAAAACCCGCTGTTCATATTTTGTCTGTATTTTATTTTTGTACCCGTACCATAATTTTTTGTTGTTGTTATTTGTGCTGTTGTTCTGATTTTATTGTGTAATGTGCCTTGTTTATTGTATATCTGCAGGTCAGTTTAAAATTGTCTTTGTGACTGGCAGACGTTAAAGAACCGGATAATGAGTCTTAAAGCTTAGGAGTCATGGATGTTAAACTTTTTTGGTTTAGTTTAGGAGCTCTACGCACTTTTTCATCAGATGTGCATATTGTGATTATGAGAAAAACAAGACTGGTAAGGAAAAATTAGATCCGAGAACAGCAAGCAAAACTCCTCTGTGGCCGAAGCACTCTTGGTTAACACCATCGTGCCAAGAGACTTGGTGCCTGTAAATAGTGTGGCCGGGTATTTCATGTGAAAAGATACAATCAGTGCTCTGAACCAATTTCTGGTCGCACACTCGATCGATTAGACTGGATAGTGAATGGACAGAGTAAGGATTAACCTGACACGCCATCCTATTCCAGTGTTTTGCTTAACCGTTTTATGCAATAAGAGATTGGAAGAGTCACTGGTAGTTCGAACTACATAGAAGATGACTCGGATTAGATTGCTTTCTAATAAACTGTGAAAAAATTGTGTTTTGAGGAATGAAAGCCAATGGTTCGAATTTTGGTAAATAGTGTGAAAATCCTTTTTATTTTTTGTACATATTTTCTGCTTTTAAATTACTGCAATGAAGATATGATCCGAGTAAAGGAACGTCCCAAAATGCCAACCTCAAGTGTGGGTAGGGATTTATCCTGAGACGCCATGAATTTTTGTTTTGAACTTATGATGTTTAGCTTTCTCTGATTGTATGTAGTGTAATAGAGGAACATTTGATTTTTGGTTTAACATTCGAACTTTGAGTTCCGTTCGAACGCGTGATGCTTGCAGTACTTTGCCTCTTATGACTTCTCTGATAAAAACACTATTGAAAACCCAAAGTACTAGGAACAATCACCGTTCGAACTCCTTTTACCGTTCGAACGTTTCCATTGTTCGAACGGTACGACGCAGAGTATAAAAGCCTGAACGTCTGATTCATTTCAAAATTCCCAAAGCCTCTCAAACCCTAGAGCTTGTTCCTCACTTACCATACCTCAATCTGCCTTCAAACCCCAAGAAACCCTAATTCGACCCCAACTCATCTCCACCTCAAAAACATCAACCCCACACCAGAAAACCCAAATTTTCAAAACTTCCTCCAGGCTACCACCATTCAAACGCCATGCCTCGAATGAAGATACCTGTTAGGCGTAATCCACCAGTGAACCAAGAGCCCAACTGGGTTGAAGATGTGATCAAAGAAGGGCAAGGGAAGGAAAGGAGAAAGAGGTACGACCGTACCAGGTTTCCAAATGCTCTAAAAGTGGAAAGGTATGAGCATTTCTTTAGAAATCAAGATGTGGTATGTGAGAGAGACATTGTAGTCTTTGAATTTGCTGAGTTGGGTTCGCTGGAGGAGATGGAGAGAAGAGAATGGGTTTGACATTTGAAGAACAGGGGGAGGGCCATTGTTGATTTGGTACAGTAGTTTTACTCCAATGCCGAAATCATCAACGACACTATTCGTACCTATGTACGGGGTAACCACATCAATGTGGATGAGGCGTATCTCAAGGAGATTAGACCAGAGCTGCCTCAAGTAGAAAACCCCAAATACCCCCCAAAGAAAAATGTTGAGTTGGATAGGGTAGGTAAGGAGTTGACCGGGGATGCGGATTTTTCATGTGGAAAGAGGAATTTTTTGAAACAAGGGGAATTGACCGACAAGTATAGAATGCTCAACTTGATTGTGGTCTCAAACTTAGCCCCTCTAAAAAGAAAAAATGAGATTTTGCTGGAGATGGCTCGCCTCCTCTATGCTATAGGGAAAGGACATTGCATTGACCTTCCTTCTCTCATCCTAAATGAAATCAAGAAAGGGTGTAATGTGAAGAAAAGTGCATTGCCCTTTGGCACTTTAGTGACGGAGATTTATCTAGAAAATGGAGTATGGGAGAGGCCAGAGATGGAGATACAGTTGCCAATGGGACAATTTAACAAGAGCTCGTTCAAGAGAAGCCCGGGGCACAGTGATACCTCGACAAGAAGGCAAGAAATGCCACCAGCCCAAGAAGGAGATGAAGTACAAGAAGAGCTTAACCGAGAGGAAGAGAGGGAGTTAGAGAGAGAGATGAAGGAGGAGAGAGCACAACCTGATTAGGCAGGACCTAGCTCCAGTACTCGGAGGTCCCTTAGGGATGTCATGATTGGGATTGAGACCAATCAAGCTGAGATTCTCCAATAGCAAGCAGAGATCTTCAAACAACATGATGAGATTCTTAGCCATCTTAGGGCTGGAGCTAGAGGAGATTGAGAGGAGACATTTGTTTTTATTGATTGTCTGTTCTTTTGTTTGTTTGTTTAGTTTGTTTGGGTGTTCTGATGGATATTTTTAAATTTTGTGTGGTTATGTTGTTATTATGTTACTTCTTTTGGATAGATTGGATCATTGATGATTAGTGTACCGAATGATCATATTTTGTGAATGGAATGATTTAGTTTGTCCTTTTTATCTAGTTAAAAGCATTTGTAAAATTAGCACTTTAGTAACTCTTGTTGATAAAAACACATGTGGACGTTAAGATTGTTTGATGAAGTAACTAATCACATGATCAGTTTGACACACAACTTGGCAATCTTGACCTTAGACCACAACTCTTTTAACTGATATTATCTCTATGCTTACATTATCAAATGAACATTAGTATTTGTTATTCTCAAAGTACACGGTGATCAAAATCGAAAATGGAATTAGTATATAACCGACATTCTCTGAAAAACCTGACATGATCAGTGGAGATTACAAAGAATACTGTGGTTAGTTTCAAGCCTTACGATGCTTCAGAGAGAGTATCAACATTTACTCAAGAAATGTTTTCTTTCACCACCCATTTTTCAATAATCTCATTAATTTTGTTTTGATTGATACAACTAATGTGATCTATTGACATCTCCCACAATAAATACAGGCAAGACGACACATGCATATGCACATACTTGAGAAAGGATCATAGGCCATCTTTGGATCAACTTTGAGCCTTAGCTAATCCTGTCACAAAAGTATGACCCTAGTCAGCCATGATTGAGCCTTTAAAGTATGAATTCTTTTCCAAAAAGTCCATATGATGACCAAGCCATAAGGAAAAATACTTGACTTACCCTAATGTCTAATTTTCTTGCACCCTTGTATAAATCCAAATGATACAGAAAAGTAAGAAAACTTGAAAAGATAATGGTGGCTACTGTTCTATAAAAGAAAAGAAAATCGGTGAAAACAACCGAAAAAGAAAAAAGGTAGAAAGACAGGGAATTGCCAAGAAAATGAAAAATGGAAAAAATGAAAGAAAGAAATTCCATTCCCAGAAGAAACGTCGAAAAGTCAACCAGAGGTGTGCTAAAATGCATAAAAGAGATAGCATTTTTGAAACTCCATTGACGTCATTTGGTTAGTCACTAACCTCTAGCCACATTACAACCTATGAAAGCCCTAATTGATCTCAAGTCTGATGCATATGCATGTTGTCAATCAAAAGTTGGGATATGTTATATAGCATTTAGTTATTTGCATCAATATTATTCCATGAGGTTATGCCAAGAACATGATTATTCTATTTGCTAAAAAATTTCACCTCTTTATTAAATTGTGCATGCAATTTATGATTGGCCATCTTCTGATTACATGCTCAGTGAGAAACAAGTCAACATATTCGGAGTGAATCTTTTGCTGAGAGCATCCCTATGAGAGATTTGTGAAGTCAAAACTATCCATGAAGGGTGGTAAAAGTGGAATGTTTGTTATATACTAATTTTTGTTTCTAGAATAACCATCGTACTACAAAGGAAATTTCAAATGCTAATGTGACAGATGCTAGTTTTTGCATAGGGATGGTACCCATGGTGAAGAGCATGTGAGATTTAAAGTCGAAATTGAGGGATGGGTATCTCAATGACCATGATGATAATCACACCCCATTTTTTGATGGAGTTTAAGTGATGATGTTTTAGGTCTTAAAGTGTCGCTCAGACTCGGTAAGGTCTAAGTCAAACTCACCAATGTCTACTATCATCTACCACTCCCTAATAGCAATACTAGCTACAGTGCTCCTCGGTCTCCTACTAACTGCATCCGCTACGATATTAGCCTTTCCACGATGGTACTGAAGGTCAAAGTCATAGTCCTCCATATACTCCATCCATCTCCCCTGTCGAAGGTTCAAGTCCTTCTACATGAAAATGTATTTGAGGCTCTTTTGATCTGAGAACACCTCGAACCTCTCCCCATATAAGTAGTGTCACCAACTCTTAAGTGCAAAAATTACGGCAGCTAACTCTAAATCATGTGTGGGGTAGTTCTGCTCATGATTCTTCAATTGACGAGAACCATAGGCTACCATTCTACTGATTAATACTCAAATGTAGCATACTCTTAAGCCCCATTTTGGATTAATTATGCTTTGATGGAGTTTAAGTGATGACGTTTCAGGTCTTAAAGTGAACAAGGGCAACAAAAAGTACCTTTGAAGGCAACCACAACACATTAGGGAACAAATTGTAAAAGCTTGGAACAAGGAAGCAACGTTTAAATGCAACATACTGTTCAAACGGTCATGAAAAACCAGGCCAGCTATTATAGTCTGTGTTGCAGGCAAGACCCAAGGCCCTGGAGACTTGAGTACTACGTTCGAACGGTCCTCAACGTTTGAACGTCCACTGGAGCAATGACAATATCAGACTAACTGAAGACATGACGTGTTGCAGACTTGTAGTCAGAAGGCTCAGGCACTTGAGTGCCATGTTCGAATGACAACTTACGTTCAAACGCCCTTGGAATTATTGGAGAGAGCAGTCAGATTCTGCACGGACCTAGAGGGAGATGTTCACATAGGACTTGGAGGGATATTTTCACAAAGGACCACATTTCTTCTAACTTGAATGGCAGGCACTGAATCCATCTGACGTTTGAACAGTGTAGAGCAAAGACAGAGAAACCGTTCGAACGCCCTTTACCGTTCGAACGGTATTGACAGACTGCCTACAGAGTGGTTGACTTTTCACTTTAACTTTGGCGTCCAGTTCTATTCTTTTACCCCTCTCCCTGTCTTCTCCTTGCCTATAAATCGACGATATCGATGCGACAAGATGAGAAAACACCTCCACAAATAGACGATAGTAGCTTGCCAATCTTAAGAAACTCCAACTCTCAAACACACTCTTCAGGCTCTCCCAACTCATAACATCATCAATCTTAGAAGGATCCACAGATACCCAACTACTTGACACAACATGGCCTAAAAAATGCACCTCCTAAAGCCAAAACTCACAGTTCGAGAACTTAGCAAATAAACGGTGTTCCCTCAAAATTTGTAACACAGTCCGTAGGTGAAAGACATGCTCATCCTCAGAAGGTGAATAAATCAAAATGTCATCAACAAATACCACAAAAAATTGATCTAAATAAGGACTAAAAATGCGATGCATCAAGTCCATGAATGTCGTCAAGGCATTCGTCACACCGAATGGCATAACCACAAATTCATAATGGCCATAACGAGTGCGAAAAGATGTCTTTGCCATATCCTCTTCCTACACTCTCAATTGATGATACCCCGATCTAAGATCAATCTTCAAGAAACATCTCGAACCCATAAGTTGATCAAACAAGTCATCTATCCTCGGCAACGGGTACTTGTTCTTGATAGTGACCTGGTTCAACCTCTTATAGTCTACACACAAACGTAATGTCTCATCCTTATTCTTCGCAAATAATGCTGAAACACCCCACGGAGAAGTACTAGGACAAATAAAACCCTTACCCATCAAATCAGTCATCTGATCTTTCAGCTCTCTCAACTCAGCTGGAGCCATACGATAAAGTAGAATGGAAATAGGCATAGTGCCTAGGATAAGCTCTATCGTGAACTCTATCTCTCGTCTCGGCGGTGACTAGTCAAGTCATCCGAGAAGACATCTGGAAACTCATCCACTGGAGTGGTAACACACTGTCTATAGTCCTACCCCCATCTATTACCAAACTAACCAACATGTAACTATGAACTCACCAACTCCTCGAGTCATACAAGGGTGGAACTAAGAAATCCTCACGATCTCCCGTGAAATAAAAGATATCTTCCTCAGGAGTGCACACTGTCACTCTCCCCCTATAACACTCTATACTCGCCCGAAAAGTAAACAACCAATCCATCCCCAAAATAATATCAAAATCACACATGTCAAGCAGAATGAAATCAAAATAAAGGATATGATCAACTATCTCTATTGGGCAATCTCTATAGATCCTTGTCAATATCACACTACCCCCAACTGGGGTGTCAACATGCAATAGTGGATCTAACCAATCTATGTCCAACTCCAATGTCATGGTAAACATGGTAGATATGAATGAATGAGTTACACCCGAGTCTATTAGCACACTAACCCATGAACTAAACACAAGGATTATAACTCGAACCACTAAAGGTCCAGAAGTAGATGTCTCTGGTGTGGCCAATGTATAAACACGACCTTGAATAGTCTGGCCCTGCCTATCTCCCTCTCTCTGTCCCTACTAACCTCCTCCCCTCTGTCCAGGAGCTCCAACACTCTGTACAGACCGAAAATATGGTGCCGGAGGTCTATGGCCTAACTGTGGTTGTGGCATAGACACAAGAGTGTGCTGATAGTAATGTGGCCTCTGCAAGCTCTATGAAGTCTGCCCCCTGAGGACAGTTGGCCCTAACATGGCCTGTCTGGTGACAGGTGTAGCAAAACGGTGGCGCTCTTCACCCCCGACTCTGTACCGGTGTTTGAAATGACCCTGGGCTCGATCCAGCTTTGTGCCCCTAGGTTGGCATCCCTCTAGGGGCAATCAGACATTCTATGGCCAGGCAACCTACACTAATAACAAGTAAGGAGCCTCTGAGGTACTCCCCTGGAAAAAAGTAGACGTAGGAGGTTGAGGAGCTAAAAACTGGGCAGATTGCTGCGATCTCTATGCAAAAGAAGTACTAGTCTTTTACCTCTTCACCGGTCCCCTACCAATGTAAACTGGGAGCCCCACTCTGCGTCCAGGACTCTCTAATCCCTCTAAGGTCGACCAACTCCCTCTTAACCTTGGTGGCCCTCATCATTGCCTCATCGTATGTCTCCATAATATGGTCTGTCAGTCTATCCCTAATGGAGGTCTTTAACCCCCTAACAAAGTAAAGGACCCTCATTCGTTACTCTTGAATAACATGTGGGGTAAATCTGCCCAATGCAGTGAATCGAGACTCATACTGAGTCACCGTCATGTCTCGCTGTAGCGGAGCCATGAACTCATCCATAAACCCAATCCATGCAGTCTTAGGAAAATAGTGGTCATTGAACATGACCACAAAGGCATCCCATCCCTCCCCGAAACTATCGATCCAGTGAGTAACTATTCTCTACCTCTGACTAGCCAAATTAGTAAACTGAAAGGAGGTACATCTGATCCTCAAATGGGGCTTTATGATCCCCTATGAGTCCAGGATCTTGGTGATATGTTCTAACCACTCCTTAGCTACTAGAGGGTCAGGCTGTCTGACAAATCTAGGAGGTCCCATCCTCTAGAATACCTTCATTATGTAGGTATCCCTGGTCTTGCCACCTGTAGCCCTGGTCTCTTGTACAACGCAAAAACACTCATGTAAAATGGCCGCCATATCTCTGGCGCCAACGGTCTGCTCCACCTCCTCTCCTGGGTTAGGTGCAAGAGCAAGAGTAATGGTCTCCTCAGCTATGCTATGAGCATGAGCAGTAGCTCAGGGCCTACCACGGCGCGGTGGTGCTGTCGCTCTAGGCCTACTACGCCTAGGTACTATAGGTCTAGCAGGAGTCCTCTTTGGTGGCATGTGTCTACAAGTCCAATAGGTATTTAAAAATTAATACCTTTTTTCACATTAGACATATGCATTTAAAAGAACAAGAAGGACATACATGTCAACAACTCACACTTCACAAGCAACAACCACATCATATCTTAACATACACCAAACAAGTTCTTACACTTAACATAATGCTCACCAAAATTTAAATCCATGTGTAACGGCCCAATTGTGTTCAACAACATCCCACAGTCTCTAGGTATTCGAACCTATGCTCTGATACCAAGTTGTCACGCCCCGAATTTTCACACACCCGAAGAAAGAGGGAAAAAAATAAGGAAAGTAAATGAAAGGTTATTTGGTTGGATAAATTGGTTTCTCATTCATTTATCATGTTTTTTTAAAGTTTTTCAAGCCATTTTCTTCCATTTTTAACCTATTCCTTCAAGGCTTCTAAACCCCCCTTTTGACATTCTTCCTACCTATTTGAAATGAGTTTTTCACACTTAACACATCTTTTAATTTTTCATAAAATTTTGACATAACCTCTTTTATTTTTCAAGCTCTTTTTTCACCTAATATTCACCATATTTCATAAGCTATCACAATCCACCCTCACTCGGTAGCTACAACCCATGTAAATTAAACATGCATCCCTATTCTCAATATATACATATAATTGTCACAATATACACATATGATGCTCATCAAATAAAAACATCCTAAATGTCAATTGGGTTTACACCCTTATATTTTAAAATGGCCCAAGATCTATAATCCATTACTTTTTCAAATTAAAATACAAGTCATTTGGGCTTATGCCCATACATACAAAATATGCCGCAAGAGCCAAATATTCATTCAAACCCATTTTCTGTCATTCTTTTAAGATTTCTTCAAGTCTCAAGTACCGGGAGCCTTATCTGTAATATGATATCCCACGAATGGGTCAACTAAACTGCTGGTATGACAAAGTGCTAATGCAAGGAACAAATTTAAGGCGTGGCATGTGCAAGTGTACATTTTAAATGCTATAACCCCGTAATCCCTCAATACTATGCAATGTCAATATGCATGACACATCGATGTAACTCTATGTCACCCATGTCTCGCTTCACGGTCCACCGTCGTAAGCCCCAGAGTACTGTCATTGGCCAGATTTTGAGTTTTTTACCACAGGATCTACACCCTCATAATGCATAGCACCAAGTGCTCAACCTACACTATGTTCCAAAGATTCATGTATGCCAAAATGCCTTGATTTTTCTCATTGTGAATTGTTTGAAACATTTCATTAAACACCTTGTCTACATGAATGTAAAACACCATTCAATGGATTGAACATATGATTAAGCTTCATATTAATTACTTTCACAATTTCTCAAAAAAACTACAAATACACAAACTACCAATTCATCATAACTCTCAAACCACAAGAGTTTCTCTACATGAGCATAAGGTATAATATAATAATCCAACACATAAGCAATATACACCTTTACCATAACAACAAATTGTCAAGAAACTCA
The DNA here is from genome assembly GCA_023539305.1 of Ilex asprella. Lineage (NCBI taxonomy): Eukaryota > Viridiplantae > Streptophyta > Magnoliopsida > Aquifoliales > Aquifoliaceae > Ilex > Ilex asprella. The sequence continues at coordinate 3,024,361 of CM042201.1, read as the reverse complement.
AAGAACACAAAATTAAACCACTAATTCTATGTTTTTAAATAAACTACCAACTAAATAATTTTCTAACATCAGGTAAACACCTAAATCATTCAATCAACACATATGAAAGCAAGAAAACTTAAATTTATTCTCAACTTAGTAATATATCATACCTAGAATGGTTTTTCTCATACCAAGGAATTTTTGTTCACTTTATAGGCAAACCGATCAGTGAGAATGTAACTCTTGTTGAGAGGAACAACTTCTTAGAAGGAAGTCTTGCAAAAATCTTGGTCTAGGAATGAGTTTTGGTGGCTTGAAGTTTGAAGAATCTAGGATTTTTCTTCCTTTTTTCCTCCAAAAACATGTGCTGGCCCTTCCCAGATGAAAATTTGATATTTTTACACAAAAAGATATGAATTTATAGTGGAGGGTAGAGATGCAAAATGGCCTTTTTGGCCTTGATGAATCCGTGACCCCGTTACACTACAACTCGTCTCGAAACGCCTTAATTCGACATTCTATTTTTACCAAAGTTCTTAAAATTATTTTAAATAAAAATTTTCAAAAAAATATTGTAAATCCCCGCATTCCTATCTATACATAGCAAATTATTATTTTTGAAATGCTAACATAGGTGATGAGGTATGCATGAACCCAATAAATTATAATAGTAGGAATAAATACTAGAGAGACAAATTGATTATGAAATTTAATTTTTGGAGGTGTTTAAGGTTGATAAGGGTAACTAGGAAAAAATATATTAATTGTTTTTGGTCAAAATAATATTATTATTGAACTTGGGAGATCCTAAAAAAAAATTGGAATAGCCGTTTAGCATATATAGTTGTTCAGAGGAATAAAATAGTAATTGTATTTTAGTTTTGAGTGTAAATGTATTTTAGTTTTGAGATAAATCATGAAAATAAATATTTTAAAGTTAAAATAACATTAAAAATGAACTTGAAAAGTAAAAAAACCTTAGGATTGTCATATGGATCAATTTAGAGATTCTTAGTGGCAAAATTGTAAGTTCGAAGAAAACCCAAACAGCCTATGAATATTAAAAATTGGAATTTGGCTGACCTTATAACACCATTTCATCTCATTTTTCCTCATTTCTTTCACTCCACTCTCATCCTACACCCCTTGGAACCTTGGAGGAAGATTAAGGGAGGAAGAAAATGGAAGAAGGAGGTCACTAGAGCTTGGGTTCTTACTTGAAATTTTGATTTAAGGTAGGGTTTTCTTCCATTCTTGTTCATTGAGGTTAGGGTAGTTATATATGTATGTTTTGCATTTAAATTATATATATATATATATATATATATATATGATATGAAATCATCATTTCTTAGTCTTTTTACAAAGATTACATGTTTTGAACAAAGTTAGGGTTGAATACCCATGAAATCTCTTTTCTTGTTTTAAAACCCTATTTTTTGGAGAGTGATGAATTTCTTCTTAATTTCTTCTTTTATTACTGATTTCGAAACCATAGTGCTTTGTGTTGAGTAATAAAATGATGTTGTTGTGATCTCTTGTATTTTTTGTAATTGGTTATTGGAATTATCATATGATAAATTTGGAAATTTTTTAGATATGCTTGTAAATTGAGAAATTGAGTTTGATATTGTATCTTTTATAAGTGTGGGATGACCATGGGTGGATTTTGAAGAGATATCGTAGAGTGGGTAGACGTTCTTCATACTCCGTGTGGGTTAGTGCTTTTCTTATCACTCGTAGTGGGTTAGTGCTTTGGTAAGAGTAAACCGCTATTGCTCACGGGGTATAGAGGCGGAGGGTTAGTATAGTAATGTCTGGGTTGGATACGTCACTACCATTGATATGACATACGCTCTTCCTAAAGGAGGAATATCTTGGAGAAGATTCGTGTGTGTGTGTGGACTAGATATTACTCAATGTATTGATTCATGAGGTTTGCCTCGCATCATGTTTGAGATACATATACATATTGTTGTGGAATATTCAAGTTATGGATTATTGTTATTGTTGTGGAAAATAGTTTCCTACAAGGACTTGTGGAAGTATGAGATTCTACAAGGTCTTGTGGAAAAATAGTTTATATTTTGAAAATGGTTATTTATTGTAACTTGATTTTTACTATTCATTTAATTTGCTGGGGCGACTTAAACTTGAGATCTATTTTAAAATATCTCTGTTTTACTTCAAAGATTATATATACTATTTATAAAATGAGACTGACCATTTTATATGCTTTTATAAACCTCGTTCGAGTTTGAAAGGATTTTTCTATAGAGCTTCATGCTCACCCCCTACAAACAATGTCTTTTTTAGATTATAATAGCCTAGAGGAAGAGCTCGGCGTTGGTGAGCCAACACAGTGGGAAGCTTCAGTAGAAGGAGACGTAGATCCCGAAGTGGATGCTTAGCGCATTACCTTCTTTTGTTCTAGATTGAGACTTTGTAAAAGCAATACTTTTGCTATTTCGCTGCACATAATTAGTCTGATTCTTTTGGGGATGGAAGTGCCATAGTTGGGCACATTCTTTTGGATGACATTGTATATATGGTAAATGATGTATTAAATTCTTTTGATTAGGAAGTTATTTAGTCGCTCTCATGATTGTGAATGGTTTTAGAGAGTAATGTCATCCAAAGTGGATATAAACTATTTTTATGTAAAAAAAAAATTTGCATGTGGTTGTATGTTTACTTATAAATGGAACCGGTGTGATCAATGTGCTATAATTACACAAGTTGTGTTTTGGGAAGAGATCTCCGTACAAATTAGACTCTACTTGAATTTTGTTAAATTCAGGACCCCTAATTTTTTAGGCATTATAAATATTTTCGCTAGTGGCCGAGTTTGGCCGGTCCCACCTAGGCCAATCGAGATGTCCTTTTTGTCTAATTTTTAAAACTATTTTCGTTTAGGCTCCAATTCTCATAGTAGGCAAATTTTAATATTCTAAGCATGTTTCTCTTCTATGACATACTTAAATTATGCTTCTAAACATGACTTATGCTTAAATAATACATATGTAGTGCCCTACCGACAAATAGTGCATGAATAGTACCCTACCGGCAAAACAAAAAAAAATTATCATCTTTTTTCAGATCTCTATAGAATGTCAAGGTCCAATTCATCGGAGTGCGTGAACTCACTTTGTCCAATTTTGGAGACAGACAAGTGACTTTTAAAATGAATGCGTTTAGATTGATAACATTATGTCTATATTTGACAAGTCTTGAAATCTAGTTTATGGTTGTTGATATTTTTAGATGGAAGAAAATGGAGGGAGGATTGATAAAATCAACATCTATATCAAAACACGCACAAACAATGGTGTTCCATGTGATTCAGATGTAGCAAAAATCATTTTATTTGTTACTTATATTTATGCAATTTTAAATAATTTTCTATCAAACTCGTTACAAGATATCTAAGCAATATTAATTCATTGTTCTAAATTGTAGGAAGAATTTCAAGAGAGACTCTATTAGGTTTTTGAGTCGGATTAGACACCAACCCTCTGAGATCGGATTTTTCATGAGGTTTTGGGAGAAGATGAACATGGATATTGCAAGACCTATGACACTAGAGTGCCTCAGAGTGTGGTGCATAAACAAAATACAAGCTCATCAGATGGATTAAATCCTGCGTTCATTGATCAAATTTGTCGTACAATACGAGCAGAGGTAGAGTAGCAATTAAAAGAACCAATGCGAGCTGATGTAGCTCAACAATATATTGAAAGAATGCTAGCAGAGGTAGATCAAGAAATTAAAGTAGAATTCGACCTTATGCAAGCAAAAATTACTTTTTTGGAATCTTAACTGAAAAGTGGATGCGACCCTATAGTGGCCAGACAGGTGGATGAGTACAACAAATTCTATTTTGCAATTTGAAAATTTTAAATTATGTTGATTTCGATTTTGATATATTATCATGTCATATGCTTTGGATTTAATAAGGACCCAAATTGAGTCTGGGGGAGATAGACTTCCACAATCGCAAGAGGAGTCTCATGCGACATCTCCGTCTATACGGCCAGCTAATGAGCACATAATATTGCACATTTGAAGCCTCATTGCATGCATTTAAACTCAACTTTTGCATCTACGTACTTAGTGTTAGCCGATTTTATGAATAATGTTGAAGTTTCGATGTTGCATGTATTTATAGCTTAATTCATTGATTTTAGGACCTTGCAACTATGTTGGATGTGTGGTGAAGGCATGGACACAATACATGAAGATTTGGAAGCTTAAAAGTGAAGAAATCAATGAGGTATTGGTGGTTGGGAACAAAGGTACCAGCTGCCACGTTATTTGGAAGCAGGGCCTCCGTTTTCATTCATTTTTGACTATAATCCGCTTCGAATCTGAAAAAGTAAAAAACATGAAAGTTGTAGATTTGGATGTATTTTGTATTGTGTCAAAATTTCAGCTCAATCCAACATTTGGATCAAAAGTTATGCCAATTCTACAAAAAGTGGTCCAGAGCATAAAAATAATACCGGTATGCAGTACCGGTACGCCCGACTCCAGTAGCTTTGAAGTACTGGTACGCTCCCTGAAGCACCCCTGAACCACCTGCAACCCATCTCCACTTGCTTGGTGGCCCACCTACACTTCTCCCACTTGCCCCCCAAACATTTCCTTACACATCTACATGCCTCCCTTACACACTTTGAAGACTTATGAGGCTTGGCATTTATAGAGGATGGGAGATAAGTGTGCTCGCCAGGGAGTTGCTGGGTAGGCTTTCCTAGCCTGTCAAAGTCCATCCATTCAGCCCCCTCTTGATGGGAAGCCTGCATACACCTTAGGGAGACCACCATGCACGAAAATTGAAGGCTCACTGATTAACCTTAAATAGTATATAAATTAGAATTAATAATAAAGTCGAATTAGTATAATCAATGCACCTAAAAAATAGTAATTAGTATAAATTAGGGTTTATGCGATAAATGAATAGTTTTACAATTTTTATCCAAAGTTTTGTGTTCAAATGCTGAAATACTCCAAAGTGCAAGGAACCAAGTGTCAAAGCTCAAAAGCACCAAGGATGAAAGTGTAAATCTACCACAAACGGATCACCATCAATGCAAGTTGCAAACTCCAGCAAGGTGCCACCGTCCAGACGGTGCACTGCCGTCCGGACGGTCGCCCTTAGTCATCACACGCAGACCTCCACCTTATGCTTCCTATATGCCTATAAATAGTGATCTTCTTCAGCATTGCATGCAGGACGGACCACCACATAACAAAAGCAAAACAAAAGAATCTGAGAGCTCCTAGGAGAAATCCAAACAAGGGAAAAGAGAAGGAAAAAGAGAAGGAAAAAGAGAGAAAAAGAGAAGTGTAACCACGAGCCGGTCCGTGATTCACTCTTAATCCAAATACTATACTTTGACATTTTTGTTGTATCTTTCTATTTCGGATAATTGAACTGCTGCCACTTTTTCATCTTAATTGATAATAAGAGTGGTTGTATTTCAGTTGCTCCGTACGAAAGACTCTTTTACATTATGTACTTTACTTGCTGTTATAATGAAAATTACTTATACTGCTGACTTGTCTGTAGTCATGGAGCGTGAGTAGTCACTTATACCCTCCAGTGCGAGGAAAACATCTGTATGTTATTGGTCTAATTATGGAATCACTGATGTTTTATTTATACGTTTAATATATATATATATATATATATA
>CM042201.1:3001903-3014942 GCA_023539305.1 Ilex asprella | reverse complement strand
ATATATATATATATATATATATAAAATTTTGGCAGAATTTGCTTTGAAAATTGGGCTTCCAACTAGCTAGTAAGAGCACCCATGTGAGAGCATAACATAATTTAAACTAACTAAACATCCACAACATGCCTCCATCAAAAATATAATCCAACTAAATCTAGGGTGGCAATTAGAGGCCCATGAAGTCCTCCCAAAATCGAATACATCTAATACCAATATATACCACAACTTAGTACACAAAATCATAACTTTACCTTACAATACCCAAAATAATAATCCCTCAATGGGATGATCAAGTGTACACCATAAATGCCTCAAGACAACCTTTCCAAACAAAATGTTTGAGTGCTAACATTTCTACACGAGTTCTAAAGGTGAATACAAAAAGGCTCCAAAGTAGATTCTTTTTAGTCCAAGCTCCCATAAGCATTCCATCACCTATGCCCAAGGATGCATGCTAATCTTTGAAAGTATTAGTAAGGGATGAGCAACCAAAGCTCAATAGGATAATCCTTTTTCCAAGCATTTACATAGTTTTGAATACCAACTTTTCACAAACCATACGAATAAGTAATGAAAGCTTTCCATAAGTAAATATGTGTGCAAGATAATAAGTAAAGCATTTATAAAAATATCCCAACACCTCATCATTAGAAATATACAAAGTATAAATTAAAGGTTTATATCTTTAAAGTCAATCAATCATTGCAAATACCATGCATGCCTCGCATACGGACAATATAATCAATCACATCGGTTCACGTATGAACCATCCTCGGAGAACCTTTTGGGTCTTGCACCCTAGGGTCCCATCGCCCTTCTTACTTTTCAAGGGGAATGTGTAGGGAAAAAAATGTGACGCCACATAGGCCATCACCGAAAACCACTACCATAACCAATCCCCCTTAGAATTAGTAACCGTCTTGACAACCCACTCAATAGGCCCTAACTGTCTACTGACCCTCTGCCTGTCAATATCGGGCATACATATTTCAAAAATTATTATTTTCTATATCCAAAAATCCTTTTGAAAACACATGTCATAACCTTGAGATTTTATCCAACATGTACTAGGTTCAAATCTCAAAAGTTGCATTTTCAATGCAACACAACCATTTTCAAGAGAATAAGCCATATATATTATGTACACAATAATAACATACTTCAAAAATCCTAAATCATAGGTATAATCAAATCATGGGTATAATCATAGGTATACCCATAACTAAAATCAAACTAGGGCATTTCCATTTTGAAGAGAATAAGTCATATTACGTACAAGATCATAACATACTTCAAAACCCCCAAATCATAAGTTTAATCAAATACCCATAACTAAAATCAAACAAGGGTTTCAAACCCATAACACTAAAATGATTTTCATTTCCAAGAGAATAAGTCATTATATACAAGATCATAACATACTTAAAAAATTTCCAAATTATTAGTTTGATCAAATACCCATAACTAAAAACAAACAAGAGTTTAAAACCCATAACACAAATTATTTTTATGCATGTGAGTTCACAACTTATGACATATTCAACACTAAATCAAAGTTTATAACAAGTATTTTCCCATCAAACACATAGTAAGCTTTAGCTAAAGAAAATACATGAGATGCACAATGTAAATGCAAGAGAGAGGAAAACCTGATCTAGAAATCAAGAATTCCAAGCCAAGTTCCTATGATTTTCAGGCAAAACCCAAGCTTTAGAGACCTTCTTCTTCCCTTTTCTCTTTCCCTTTATCTTCCTCTGGGGTTCTAAGAGGTATTGAGCGAGATTGGGATGAAAGAATGGAAGAAAAGGGGCTGAAATTAGGGTTTTAAACCCTGCAATCCCGAAATTAACTGTTCATGGGCTGAAAATTTTATTTTTTCTCCAAAATTATGGTTTTTCCACTAAACATATCCAATTTAATCCCTATGACTATCCTAAGATTTTTCGATGTTCCGGATTCATTTTTAATGTTATTAAAAAAAATTAGATGTGTACGTTGTAAACAAAGGATGTATATTTAATTTACATGGATTATGACCACCGAGTGAGGGTGGGTTGTGATATACTTATGCATATGAAAGGCTTGAATAACAAAGGAGGTTATGTCAATTTTTTTTAAAATTAAGAGACTTGTTAAGTGTGTAAAACGCCTTTTAAATAGGTGAGAAGAATGTCAAAAGGGGAGGGGGGAGGAGTTAGAAACCTTGAAGAAATAAGCTACAAATGGAAGAAAAGTGGCTTGAATAAATTTGGAAAAACATGAGAAATGAATGAGAAACCAATTTATCCAACCTAATGACCTTTCATTTACTTTTCTTCCTTTAACTCACTCCTTGGGTTTGTGAAAATTTGGGGCGTGATAGATACTGTTATTGCTACCTAATAAATAATTTGAAGAATCGAATAATCGGGGCTTTAACACTGCAGTTGGGGGTAGTGTGATATTGACTAGGATCTGAAGAGATTGTCCGATAGAGATAATTGATTGCATCATTTTTTTTTTCATTATGCTTGACATGTCTGGTTTTGATATTATTTTAGGGATGGATTGGTTGTTTACTTTCCAGGCGAGTATAGATTGCTATAGGGGGAGAGTGATACCGTGTACTCCTGAGGGAGATAGTTTTTATTTCGTGGGAGATCGTGGGAATTTCTTAATTCCACCCTTGTATGACTTGCGGAGTTAGGGAGGTCATAGTTACATGTTGGCTAGTTTTGTAGTAGATGGGAGTGGGACTATAGAGACTATGTGGATGAGTTTCCAGATGTTTTTTCGGATGACTTGACTAGTCTATCGCCAAGACGAGAGATAAAGTTCAGGATAGAGCTTGTAAAACCCGGGTAAATTTGAATTTTTTCGAAAAAATGGTAAAATGGTAATTTGTCACTATAATGTGTATTTAAAATACTCATGTTCTAGACCTCGGATGAGGAAACGGAGTTTGCAGTTGGACTCGTTTCGCGAAATCTAGTCTCCCGGTGAAATTTCATCGAATTTCGAGATAGTCGAACTTTATGTACGTCGTTCGAGACGATTGGCTGGCGGATGACCTCAGTGGTCCCCAAAAATAAATATTTTAAAATTCAATTATGATTGGACTAAAGTACCAATAAATTTAATTTGGACTAAACACGTAATGTAATAAATTGTTTCAGGACGAAAATGGACCTGGAAAATAGGGGGCGTGTGGCCCGTTGTGAGCCAAGTCTCTAAAAATATAAATGGGGACTTAAATGAGATATTTCAGTGGAAATATCTCATTTCTTCAGCCCTTGGTCATCCATAGAGAGAGAAGAGAGAAAATAGAAGAAAAGTTTGTCTTCAAGGTTTATTTCTTCGATTCCCGGAGTTCCGTCGGTCGAAATTCGTCGAACCAAGAGTTAAAATTCATCTCCTCGACAAGAGCTACGCAACCACACCAAAAAACAAGGGATTTTACCAAAGATCCAAAAGAGGAGATTTGAAAAATTAAGGTTTTGGGGTTGATTTTGGTGTTCTTGGAAGTTCTACTACTTTCTATATGCTACAAGAGGTATGGTTCTTCCTACTTTGGTTTTATTCCTATCTTAATGGGCTGTTAAGGGGATGATTTTGGGCTGTTTTAGGGGGCTTTTTAGTGGCTGAATTGTGGGCTTTTTAGTGCCTAAATTGTGGGCTTTTTCGGATTGAATTTGGGGCTGTTTAATGGCCTGTTTTGTGGCTGAATTTCGGACTTTTTTATGGCCTGTTTAGGGTCTATTTTGTGGATGAATTTGAGACTGTTTTATGGCCAGTTTAAAGAATGTTTTAGGCAACTTTGTGGACTATTTTTAGGCCACTTTACGGACTAATTTTGTGGGCTGTTTTGTATTGATTTTTGTGGGTTGTTATGTGTCATCATGTGCCTTGTGATTTAAGTGTATTATTGGCATAGATGATGTAATAGCATGCTTGTCAATTGTGTTGAATGTAAATGTTGATGCATGCTAGTTGATGTTTTGACATTGTGATGAAATTAAGAAGATTATATGTATATGATATAATTGTCCATGATGCATGTTGATATGTTATTTAAGTTTTCCATTTGACATTCATTGCATGTTGGGCTTGACTCTAACACCACATTCATGGGCATAAGTCATGAGTGTGTGTGTGTGGTATGCATGGTTCATTCAAGCATCATTCTTGGTGATTGAAGGGTGGGCTCGGGAAAATGGGATCGAAGATCCCATTGAGCCGCATGTTGCATAAAAACAAAATTTGTGTTCGGTATAGCAAGAAGGGGTAGATTCCCCCCTCGGGTGCAAGACCCGACAACTTGGTTATACACTTCTCCGTGGTGAAATTTCATAAAAGTGTAGTATGGTATACGAAACTGGCGGTATAAAATCCAAAATTCGCTGCCCAACAATGCACAAGATTTTGACTTATAAGAAAATACTCATTTAATGAGTACCATCCAATAATGATCTGATTTATAAAACATATGATTTTAAAAATAAAGTGATCATTGGATGTATTTCCGTCGAAGACGGATTCATTATACATTGGCATTGCATTGTGTTGTGAGAGTCGGTGAGGACTTGCGTTAAGGTGGCATAAGTGAGTTTCATCTCATCTTATAGCATGGCATGGTGAATTTTAATATAGAGTTGCATATTCTTGCTTGAAATGTTGATGTGAATATAAAATGTCAAATGTGAACATTGCACGTGCACTTAGGTGGGGAGTAGCCTCTGTAAGAATTACTCTACTGGGCGTGGCTCACCCTATCCGGGAAACATTTTAGGTGCGGAGCATACGCCGATAGACGACTCATAATCTGGGCCACATGGTTGAAGAAAAGCCTACTTGTGGCTTTTAATCCTTTTTGTTGTAAAATTAGGCTTGTAAATTAATTTTGACATGTAATGTATGTAAATAATTGTAATTAGATTTTTATAGACTATTTTTAATATAGTCTTACATGGTTTATATGAGTATGGATAAATGGACCCGGTGTGGTCTATATTTACTCAAAAATGGACCCGATGTGGTCATTGTTGAATATTGGACCTCGGATGAGTCTTGTTATGTTATGATGTACATGTTGGGTTTTGGGTAGAGTTTACCTTACAAAGGGGACTCTGCCCAAATTTTTATTAAATCATAGACCCCGGTAAATGGGGCATAACGTTGTGTTATCGAGTTACTCGGTATCCACGGGCATTCTGCGGGTTGATGGGCAATCAACGGACCCCCGAAATTTTGGGGTGTCATAGAGCTTATCCCTGGCACTATGCCTATTTCCATTCCACCTTATTGTATGGCTCCAGCTGAGTTGAAAGGGCTGAAGGAGCAATTGATTGATTTGTAGGGTAAGGTTTTTATTCGTCCTGGTACTTCTACGGGGGTGCTTCGGAACTATTTACGAAGAAGATGGATGAGACATTACGTTTGTGTGTGGACTATAAGAGGCTGAACCGGGTCACTATCAAGAACAAGTGCCCATTGTCGAGGATAGATGCCTTGTTTGATCAGCTCAGGGGTTCGAGATGTTTCTCGAAGATTAATCTTAGATCGGGGTATCATCAGTTGAGAGTGCGAGAGGAGAATGTGGCAAAGACAACTTTTCGCACTTGTTATGACCATTATGAATTCATGGTTGTGCCATTCGGTGTGACGAATGCCCCGACGACATTCATGGACTTGATGCATCGCATTTTTAGTCCTTATTTAGATCAGTTTGTTGTGGTATTTGTTGATGACATTTTGATTTATTCACCTTCTGAGGATGCCTTTCACCTATGGATTGTGTTACAGATTTTAAGGGAACACCATTTATTTGGTAAGTTCACGAAGTGTGAGTTTTGGCTTTAGGAGGTGCAGTTTCTAGGCCATGTTGTGTCGGGTAGTGTGGTATCTATGGATCCTTCTAAGATTGATGCTTTTATGAGTTGGGAAAGGCCAAAAAGTGTATTTGAGATTCAGAGTTTCTTAGGATTGGCAAGGTACTACCGTCGGTTTGTGGAGGGGTTTTCTCATCTTGCCGCCCCGATGACTCGTCTGACGCGCAAGGGCATTAGATTTGAGTTGACGAATGACTATGAGTATTCATTTCAGGAGTTGAAGAAGAGGCTGACTTAAGCACCTGTCCTAATTATACTTGAGGGAAGTATTGGCTATACCATTTATTGTGATGCTTCACGAGAGGGATTAGGCTGTGTGTTGATGTAGGAGGGTAGAGTGGTAGCCTATCGTTCTTGTCAGCTGAAGAATCATGAGTAGAACTACCTCACACATGATTTGGATTTAGCTGCCATCTTTTTGTACTTAAGAGTTGGCGACACTACTTATATGGGGAGAAGTTCGAGGTGTTTTTAGATCACAAGAGCCTCGAATACATTTTCACGCAGAAAGACTTGAACCTTCGACAAAGGAGATGGATGGAGTATATGGAGGACTATGACTTTGACCTTCAATACTATCCTATGAAATCCAATGTCGTAGCAGATGTACTTAGTAGGAGACCAAGGAGCTCTGCAGCTAACATTGTTATTAGTGAGTGGGAGATGATGGGAGACATTGGTGAGTTTGACTTAGACCTTGTTGAGTCTGAGGGATACGCCACACTATTCAGTGATTGTGCACAACCTACACTATTGAGTAGGATTATGGAGGCACAGTTACAGGACACAGGCAGAGCAGATTTGAACACAAGTTGCAAGTGCTGAGGGCTTTGAGGGATGGATAGTTCATTCTGACCTTAGCCTGAGGTATATGGGTAGAGTCTTTGTTCCAAAGTCTCTTAGGGCTGATGTCCTTAGAGATTTCCATCATTCATGCCTTGCAGTACACCCAAGGGCACTAAGATGTATCATGATTTACGCCGTTAGTATTGGTGGACAGGGATGAAAGAGGATGTGGTGCAGTTTCTGTCGAGATATCTCACGTGCCAACAGGTTAAGGCTAAGCACCAGAGACCTGAGGGGTGTTACAACCTTTGCCAGTGGCTGAGTGGAAGTGGAAGTTTGTTATGATGGATTTTGTGATGGGTCTTCCTAAGTCACCTAGAGGTTACGATGCAGTTTAAGTTATTGTTGACAGGTTGACGAAGTTCACACATTTCCTACTGATTAGAGCGACTTATTCAGCGGATGTTCTCAGTAGGTTGTATATCCGAGAGATAGTACTACTACATGGGATTTTGTTTCCATTGTTTCAGACAGAGCCCCACATTTCACTGCACGATTTTGGCAGAGTCTTCAGACAGCCTTGGAGACTCAACTACTGTTTAGTACTACTTTCCACCCCCAGATTGACGGCTAGTCAGAGCATACTATTCAGATACTTGAGGACATGCTTAGAGCATGTGGTATGGACTTCAAGAGTACATGGGAAGATCACCTTGCTTTAGTAGAGTTTGCCTACAACAACTATCAGTCTAGTATTTAGATGACACCTTTTGAGGCGTTGTATGGTAAACAGTGTCGTTCACCGGTATATTGGATTGAGGTAGGGGAGACAGCTACCTTAGGGCTAACATAGTCTGTGAGACCACGGACAAGATATGGGTGATTATGCAGTGTCTATTGATGGTACAGAGCTACCAGAAAAGTTATGCAGACAGGAGGTGGCGACCTCTATCATTTGATGTTGGGGTACATGTGTTCCTCAAGGTAGCCGCACGACAGGGATTGAGGAGATTTAGGTGTTGAGAGAAACTGTTTCCGCTGTTTATAGGACCATTTGTGATCCTTGGAAAGGTTGGTGGGGTGACCTATAAGCTAGCATTATCGCCAGAGCTATCTAGGGTTCATGATGTGTTCCATGTGTTGATGTTGAGGAAGTACTAGCCTGACCTTTCACATGTGCTAGATTTGATAGATTTTCAAGTGGAGGGTGATGTTTCTTATGATACGAGGCTTGTGGAGGTATTGGACTCGAGGGAGCAGGTTTTGCGGGACAAGACCATCCCTTTGGTCAAGATTCTTTGGAACCATCATGAGGTCGAAGAGGCTACTTGGGAGCATGAGGCTGGAGTCTGCGCTAGGTATCCAGAGTTTTTTATCCATAGGGATACATTTCTAAACTTTGGGACGAAATTTCTTTAAGGGGGGAAGGGTGTAGAGATTTGAAAGGTGAGAATAAATTTTTCATTTTTGTCGGTAGGACACTATTCATGCACTATTTGTCCGTAGGGCACTACTTATATATCATTTAGACGTAGGTCATGTTTATGACCATAATTTGAGTATTCCATAAAAGAGAAACATGCTCAGAATGTTAAAATACACATACTGTGTGAATTTGAGCCTAAACAGAAGCAATTTCCAAATTGAAAAAAAGGGCATCCCGGGTGACTCAGGTAGGACCGGTCAAACCCCGCCACAAACGAAAATATATTTTTTAAAAAATTTTCATTTAAAATAATTTTAAAAACTTTGGTTAAAACAAAATGTTGAATTAAGGCGTTTCGGGACGGATTGTAGTGTAACGGGGTCTCGGATTCATCAAGGGCAAAAGGGTTATTTTTCATCTTTGCCCCTCCACTATAAATACAGTCCCCTTACTGAAAAAATATCAGTTTTTGGTCTGGGAAGGGGCAGTACACGTTCATGGAGGAAAAATGAAAAAAAACCCCTAAGTTCTTCAAGCTTCAAGCCACCAAAACTCACTCCTAGGCCAAGATTCTTGCAAGACTTCCTTCTAGGAAGTTGTTCCTCTCAACAAAGGCTATATTATCATCGATCGGTTCGGCTATGCAGTGAACACAACTCCCTTGGTTTGAAAAACACCATTTTAGGTATGATATTTTGCTAAGTTGTGAATATATTTAAGTTTTTTTGCCTTCCTATGTGTTGATTGAATGATTTAGGTGTTTACTTGATGTTAGAAAATCACTTAAGTGGTAGTTGTTTCGAAAACTTGGAGTTAGTAGTTTAAGTAATTTTGTGTTATGTGAGTTTCTTGACAATTTGTTACTATGATAAAGATGTACCTTGCTTATGTGTTGGATTATTATATTCTAGCTTTTGCTCATGTAGAGAAACTCTTGTAGTTTGAGAGTTATGATTTATTACATGAGTTGGTAGTTTGTGTATTTGTAGTTTCTTTGAGAAATTGTGAATGTAATGAATATGAAGCTTGATCATATGTTTAATTCATTGAATTGTGTCTCACATTTATGCAGACAAAGTATTGTGAATTTGAAATTATGCTTTACTTTATGAATGAGGCATATTTTAAGTTATACACCATCTGTTGATGAAATGTTCCATGAAATTTACATTGAAAAAAATCAAGGCATATTGGCATACATAAATCCTTGGAAACGTAGTGTGGGTTGAGCACTTGGTGATATGCATTATGAGCGTGTAGATCCTGTGCTGAAAAATCTAAAATTTGGCCAATGACAGTATTCACGGGCTGACGGGGGCAGACCTGAAGTGAGACATGGGTGGCATAGAGTTGCATGGTTGTGTCATGCTGTAACACCCCGCATTTTCTTTTTATTGTATGTATATAGATATATAGTAAATAATTGTTGTAAAAATGCTAATATATGTAAAGATGTAGGGATGAACTAAGTAGATAGTAAGAGTAGAAATAGAAATGTGATTTGAGGTTATAGAGTATGTGGTAGAAGTTGGGGGTAGTCCGGAGTCAAAACACACTTTAAAGAGAATTTGGGTAAAAAGAAATTTGGATACTGCCCTAGTGTTTGGATCATAACTTTTTATTTTGACATCATTTTGATCTGAAATGTAGACAGTAGATAGTAGACTTCCAGGACTACAAAGTAGTATTTAATAAAAAATTTCCAATTCTACCTCTAAATAGGCCAAAACTGCACTGTAAGATTCAGCAAAAATAGGAAGTCCGTTCGAATGTTAAATGACGTTCGAACGGTAAAGTCCGTTTGAACGGAAGTTCGTTCCAGTACTTTTTCTCTGATGGAAAAACAAAAGTACTGGGAGCAACCCATGTTCAAAATTCAAGGACGTTCGAAAGTTAGTTCCGTTCGAACGGTACTTACGGATTCTGACTTTCCAGAATCGCGCACAGGGGGTTATTTCTCCTACTATAAATACTTAAATACGCCTACATTGACCTCATTTTAGCATATATAACCTTAGAAACACTTAGAGAGAAAGAGAGAAACACAAAATCAAAGGGGAAAAATAAGAGATTGAAGAGTTAATTCAAGATCAAAGCCTAAATTTCAAGAACACAAGGTAGGTTTACTTATATGTATTCTTTCACTCTAAATCTTCTCTTTCACTTACATTGAGACTAGGTTTACGTATATGTATTCTTTACACTCTAAATCTTATATGTATACTATAGATCATTGATTCTTAATATCCTTATAAATATTAACATGCTTTAAACAATATTAATAGTTGGTTAACCATTAAATCCTTGTTCTTGGCCAAAAACCCTAGTTTTTCAAGATAGATGAACTTTTCTCTAAATTTTTCTTTATTCTTGATTTCAAAACCTTGGTGTTTCATATTGAACAACATAATGGTGTTTATGATGATCTCTTATATTTTTCATACTTGGTTATTGAAATTGTTACATGATGAAATTGGGGATTTTGTTAATACTTGAAAATTACTAATTGATTGAGAATATGTTGGTTTTCTTATTGTATGGTTGTTGTGAGGGACTTGAAATGTCATTGAAAGATGTCGTAGAGTGTTAGAGTTTAGTCTACCCTGGTGGGGGTGAGATAGTTTCCTAGCACTTGTAGTGGGTTGTCATTTGGTAATGCAACCACTATCGTTCACTGGAGTTCAAACTAGGGTTGGTATACCTTTCCTGGGGAGGGATTCGTCACTGCCATTGGGATGGTAGACACCCTTTCCCAAAGATCTTATGATTTGATTGTGATTGGTGAACTAGGTATAGTCGTTGGGTAGATTCTTGAGAAACAATCAACGTACATGACATGGGATGAACCAATATATATCTATACATCTGTTTGAGAATATGAATTGGATTATGTCGGAGCCGGTGCATTGGTATGGGACAATGCAACGACAGACACCGGTTCAAACCATTTGGAAATGGTTGCTATTAAAGAATGCATTTTTTCTATGTCCATTTGATTATCACTGTTGTATAAACTTGAGATCTGTTTAAATGTCCCTGTTTTCTTTCAAAAGTTATATATGATATTTGTGAAATGAGACCGACCCGTTTTACATATTTTAGTTTGGGAAGATTTTGCTACAGAGCTTCGTACTCATCCCCTACAATTACATATTTTCAGATCATGTACTAGATGAGGAGTTGAGAGTCTAGGAGCCCGTACACTGGGAGACTCCACTAGACGGGAAAGTGGATCCTGAGATAGACACTTAGAGTGACACATCCTTTTTTACTAGACTAGGATATTCTTTTGAAACAATGTAAAGTTTAGTTTATATTTTGTTATATTCCGTTGTGCTACTGTAACACCCCAAAATACACCCTGGACGGTATTACATTCAATAATCCTTCATACCATGAGAACACTAAGATAAACCATCAATAAAAAGACTTCCTAACAGTAATCCATAACATTTACATCAATATCCCAAAAGAATATGTCATATTTGGCCTTTACATTCCCAATGAAAATTTACTATCATAGCGTAGCGGAAATTACAAAAGAAATCTAGACTATACAGTGTTTCCAAAATAGTATTCCAGTCTAGAACAAAAAGTAAACGACATCTCTAGATGTCCCACTCGGGATCCAAGTATCCCTCTAGTGAAGTCTCCCCAAGGTACGGCTCGTTAGCACCGAGCTCATTCTCTGGCCCAACATCTGAAAAAGGTTCAACTGTAGGGGGTGAGCACGAAGTTTTGTAGAAAAATCCTCCCAAGCCCATAAAAGGTTTAGAAAAACATATAAAATGGTCAGTCTCATTTCACAAATAGCATACATAAAGTTTGAAGTAAAACAAGGACATTTATCAACGGATCTCAAGTTTAAATAACCATATTAATAGAAATATACCATAACAACCAATTCCCATAAACATCCATTTCCTAAAATATCAACCATTTTTCAACACATGATACAATATTGTTCTCTTAGGAATGAGCTTCCTCACAAGGAACCTCTCACCCTCAAGGTTTGGGTTATTCAAGCATCTTTACAAGGAACATCTTGATAGTGGATGAGCATCCTTACATGGAACCTCTCACCAATCGTTACATTGTTTCCCAAGCATCCTTACCTGGAACCTCTTGAGAAGGGGGTGAGCATCCTTATATGGAACCTCTCACTATAACGGCTTATTTCTCAAGCATCCTTACCTGGAACCTCTTGAGAAGGGGTGAGCATCCTTACATGGAACCTCTCACCCATGTTCATCCAAACAACCTTTCATCATTACAATACTAACAATTATCACACATATCCAACAATTCCCCCAAATCCACCACTTTCGCAAATGATATTTCCCATAAAGCATATTTAGGAAAAAGTACATGAGATCATCAAAAGTATCATTTTATTGTTCAATACAAATCACTAGAGTTGTGAAATCAAGAACAAATGAATGATCAAGCTTTGGAACTCAAGAACAAAGGACAAATCAAGTCTTGAATCCATGACAACCATTATCAAGCTTGGAATCAAGAATAAAGGGTAAATCAAGTCTTGAATCCATAACAACAAATCTCAAGTTGGAAATCAAGAATTAAAGAACAATTAAGTATTGAAATCGACAACAAATGAATATCAGGCTTGAAACCAATAGCAAAGGGTAAATCAAAATAAACCATATTTTCCTTGAAAACTAGGGTTTTCAAGGCATACCAAGAGAATTATCTATTACCCAAGCACAACATAGGTAAAACACATTAATATTTTTACGGTTGAGGATCTAGAACCAAGGAGAAATCAAGAGTAAGAACATTCCCCTTGAAAGCTAGGGTTTGGAAGCAAGAAAGGAGATTTAATGGTTACCCTAGTCTAACATTGTTCAAGACAAGGTGAGATTTGCAAGGATATCAAGAATTACATATTTGATAGCATATATATAACATTTAGAGTCAAAGATTACATATAAATAAA
>CM042201.1:2984319-3001503 GCA_023539305.1 Ilex asprella | reverse complement strand
AGTCTAACATTGTTCAAGACAAGGTGAGATTTGCAAGGATATCAAGAATTACATATTTGATAGCATATATATAACATTTAGAGTCAAAGATTACATATAAATAAAGCTAGCCTCAATGTAAGAGAATAGGAAGAAAACCCCTACCTTGTGTTCTTGGAAGCTAGGTTTTTGATCTTGGATAACCCCTTTAGACTCTTGTTTTTCTCTTCCTTTCTTTCTCTCTTAGGGTTTCTAATGTTGGAGTGACCGAAATATAGCCAAAATAGACGACCTTGGGTATTTATAAGGCTAAAATGGAGCCAAGATCGAGACATTTAAGTTTCAGAATTCTTTCGGCTGTACCGGTAGACTGTACCAGTACAATACTCTACCGGTAGGCTGTACCGGTAGCTCGAACTCTCTGGACCAAAGTGTACTGGTAGACTGTACCGGTACAATACTCTACCGGTAGACTATACTAGTAGGGTTTTGCCCAGTTTTGCCTTTTTTCTCCATTTTTCATTTCCAATCCATCCTAAACCCTTCCAAAACCAACCCAAACTTTCACAACATACATTTGTACCCCAACGTAGTTGCTAGAAGTTCTTTTACAATTCATGTCACCCATTCACTAGCTAAACTAGCTTTAACTATGATTTACACTGACATTCTAAATCTCCACTTTTTCAACCTATCAAATTACAACACACATCATTACACTTTTACCACAAGTAGTTTCTATATATTTATATACATATGTAAAAGAAAATGTGGGGTGTTACAGCTACTTTAGTTTACTTTTGGTATGTAACGGCCAAGATGGGTCTATTCTTTTGGGAGAATGATGTAAATTCTATGGATAACTTTATGAAATCTTATTTATTGATGGATTATGTTAGTGCTCTCATGTAGTGAATGGTGTTTAGAATGTAATACCGTCCAGGGTGTGTTTTGGGGTGTTACACATGCATATTGACATTGCATAACATTTAAGGATTATGGGGTTGTAGCTTTTAAAATGTACACTTGCACATGTCACCCCTTAAATTTGTTCCTAGCATTGACATTTTGTTATAGCAGTAGTTGAGCTAACACATTCGTGGGATATCATATTACAGACGAGGCTTCCGGTACTTGAGACTTGAAGAAGTTTTAAAGGAATGAGAGAAAATGAGCTTAAATGGATATTTGGCCCTTTGAGCATATTTTGTATGCATGGGCATAAGCCCAAATGACTTTTATTTCAATTTGAAAAAGTAATGTATTATAGACTTAGGGCCATTTTAAAGAGTAAGGGTGTAAACCCAATTGATATGTAGGATATCTTTATTCAATGAGTATCATATGTGTATATTGAGACAACTAGATGTGTATGTTGAAAACAAAGGATGTATGTTTAATTTACATTGATTGTGACCACCGAGTGAGGGTGGGTTGTAATATACTTATTCATATGAAATGTTGTGAATATTAGGTGGAAAAAGGCTTAAAAAATAAAGGAGGTTATGTCGAAATTTTATGAAAAATTAAAAGACTTGTTAAGTGTGTAAAACATCTTTTAAATAGGTGGGAATGATATAAAAAGGGGGGATTAGAAACCTCAAGAAAATAGACTAAAAATGGAATGAAAGTGGCTTGAAAACTTTAGGAAAACGTGAAAAATGAATGAGAAACCAATTTATCCAACCTAATGACCTTTCATTTACTTTTCTTCTTCCTTTTCACTCACTCCCCGGATTTGTGGAAATTTGGGGAGTGACAGATACTCTTATTTCTACCTGATAAATAAGTAGAAGAATTGAATTGTAATCAAATATAGGTAAATAAAAAATGTAGAAGATACTTGGATTCTATTGAACAAGGTGCACAGGCCAAAGTTATTTTTGTCAACGGAAAGCAGAAAACAAGAGTTTGAAATCTATTCAAAATTCTCACTTAAACTGTATATTTTCTTTAGTTAATAGAATATCATAACCAGTTGTTCTTGATTGTACTGTATCACGTTCAATATATTTAATTCTATGTACTGACTATATAAGAGATTAAGTTCACGTGTTTATCTCCAAATTGATCACATATCCTAAAACAACAAAAACCAAAGTTGACAATTAAGAACACTCGACAACAAAAATAACATACATAGTTGACTTAGGAAAATTACAATCAGGATGTAAGGATTAAACCCGAGGCAAATATATTAAAATAACCACAAGGCTAATTACTCATTTTCACCACATTGAAAACAATCATGAAACTTCTCATAAATATATTAGGCTAAGAGAAAACAATGATGAGCCAGTTACCTTCATAAGGAAGTTGTGTTGGCCCAAGAGTCATGACTTTATAATAACGCATATTGTCGTCCGACGGTGATGCACTTATTCCTGGCGCTGCACAGACAGAACAAAGACAATACAAAACAAGATAAATCTCAAACACAGAAACAAAGTTCCAACCAACAAAATCATGAGTTACACATCAAATCAACAATCCAAAACAACACAATTCTACTTGAACTCTCTCCCACCCCCCCAAAAAAATCACATAGAAATAACAAAAAAAGCAAATGCACAAATACATAATTAATCCAACTTTTTTGTTTGGGTAAGAAACAAAGGCTTTCTTTTTATTAAGAGTTGTAAAAGAACAAAATGGTGGATAAGATATCCATCGTAAATACAAAAGTAGAAATAAAAAAAGGAAGTTACAATATAGTGTCCATCAATTACAAATAGCTTTCCAATTATGTTGTAACAAAAAGAAGAGTATCTCAAAACTCATTGATCACCACTTTCACTGCATATACGTGAATAGGATACAAACACGCCCATAGAGAGAGATCAAATAGAAGATTCCCAACACATAATTGACTATTGACACCAAATCACTAACATTTCAATTACCAACACTCACGATACAGCAGATAAGAGAAAACAATTCTACATAGAGAAAAAAATACTTATTGACAATTTTCCGAAGCTCAAACATGCAAAAGATCGATGAAGGTAAAGAGAGGGAGTTTTACCTAGTTCATTGAAAAGACATTGAATTTCTTGTTAGATCACAAAAACAAAGCCTTCAAAACCATCTAAAACAACTCAATCAAGTCCAAAGTCCTAACCAAAAAACAAAGAAAGTGATCGCATAGAAATAACTATGAAATCAAAAGCTTTGACAAATTCACAGAAATTGAACAAATTGATAAGGCGATCGAGAGTTGAAGACAAAGATTGAGGGCAAAGATAATAAGTTATGGAATAAGTTTAGATGCCAGGGAAGATCTTTTGACCAACAAAGATCTTTCTGTGGGGATTTTCAGGTGAGTAGAGAGAGTACGCGAGGCAGAGGGCCAAAGTGACTCTGAGAGAAAAGAACGTTGCTAGTGCTAATTAATGCATGAATTGAAGAGTGGAGTATTTTGGATTTTTGAATAAAACTAACACTGACCTTAAAAATGATATGAGAGGTTAGGAGTACTTATACTCAAGGAGAGGAGAGAGAGAGAATGGGACTAATGGCTGAAAAGGGGGAGAGATAGAGACAGTAACGTGTGCGAAGAAATTAGATGTGATGATTAGGGTTTAGTGTGCCATGAATTTTGAAGCATAAAATGATATAATTGTATTATTGGAGGACAAAGGTGGAAAAAAAAAGCTTTTCAAGTATACTAATATTTTAAATTAGTATATATATATGTATATGACATTATTACACGTCATTAGTATGAATGCTTAATAACTGTTGGTTTTGAATGTTGAACAACTAATTGTACCGTTCAACGTTTCCTAGTGCCGAGTTTTTGCAAATATAAGGAGAAAAATCCTTCACTTCACAAAAGAAGAGATACAATATTTTCAGTACAAATGTCATACTATATTTCATTGTTTTGTTGTATCGTTTATATGATTTTTGGGACAGCGTGATTAGTTCATATAGAGAGGTTCGTGCCAATATCATAACTTCTCTTGGATTGTTGTATGATGGAAAAAAAATTAAACTGAAAAACACTGTGCAGAAAAGGCATATCTCTTCTTAAGACATCATTCTTCGCACAACCCAATCCAGGTTATTCTAAACTTATTTTGATATGAGTTTCCATTAAATTTATTGATATATTTTCTTGTTATTTAATAGTTAGAATTTTTTTTTGTGAAACTTCAATTTTATAATAATATTTCCAATAGTTTAGTCCACTATTTAAATCAGCTTATTTCTTGCATTCATATGCCAACACTACCATCAACGCCACCATCACCACTTCCATCCCACAATCAACACCACCGTCTTCGTCACCACGACTGTAAAATCCAGGTAAATTTGAACTTTTTCTGAAAAGGGTAAAATAGTAATTTTCCACCGCTATGCGGATTTGAAATAAGTATTTCTCTAGAACTTGGATGTGGAAAATGACTTCACCATTGGATTCGTATCGCGAAATCCAATTACTCTGCCAAATTTTGTCGAATTTCGAGATAGTCTGATTTCTGCACATAGTTCGAGGCTGCTGAGTAGCGAATGACCTCACAAACGTTCCCATAAATAAATTTTATAAAAAAAATTTATAATTGGAATTAAGTTCAAATAAAATTAATTTGAACTTAAACTGGGATGTAATGAATCGTTTCGAGACGAAAAACGGACCTGTAAATAGAAAAATGTGTGGCGTGACGTGCACTGCACATTCGGGACTATAAATATCGACCTAAATCAAATATTTGGGGGGGGGGGGATATTTCATTTGTTTAGCACACCAAACGTCTGAGGAGAGAGAAGAGAAAAAAGAGAAGAAAAATCAAGATCTTCAAGCTTCTTCCTTCGATTCTCAGAGTTCCGTCGCTCGAATCAACTCGAGCCAAGAACTAAAGTCGATCACGTCGACGAGGGCTACGCAACAACACCAAGAACGAGGGATTTCAACGAAGATCCAAAGAGGAGCTTTTGGGAAAATCAAGATCTTGGGGTATTGGAAGGTGTTCTAGAAGTTCTAGTCTTCATCTTACGCTATAAGAGGTAGGGTTCCTTCTACTCGGGTTCATTTCTAGCCTAGAATGTTCTTTTCTTTTCTTTTTTGGTTTGGTTAGACTAACACAAAAAACCCTATGCTAAGCAAAGACTTTGAAATGGCTTCAAATCAGGATCAACCATCAACATCATTCCTACCCAATTCCTTCTCTACCTTCCTTGTTTACCAACTAAATGACTTTACCTGGTGGGTTAACAACCCAGTGTGTGGGGATGGAACCATTTCTGGTCATGGAGGCTATCAGGTGAGCTAGTTGGTTCTCCTTCCTTCTGACTGCTTTGAATCAAATTTAGGGAAGAGCCCTCATGTACTGCCATATATCCTTTTGGAACATTTTAATGCCCCTTAGCGTGTTCGATGTGCCTTTTGAGAGGCTGTTAATTAGCGTTTTTGAGTCCGATTCAATAATAATTGCATTGAATCCTTCCATACTTGCCAATGCGCAAGCTCTTCGTACTGCCCATGCTTCAGCAGCAAGGGGGGAAGCAACAAACATTTTTCTAGAGACCCCCGTAACAAGGCATCCTCTATGGTCTCTAGCAATAACAACAAAGGCACCCCTCTTTGACTTTGCTGAAAATGCTCCATCGCAGTTGAACTTGATCCATCCTTTTGGTGGTGCTTTCCATTTTTCGCAACTTGTTGTTTGTGGTTGTTGTGCCAGGCCCTTTTCCTGTACTTTTAGCAGCTGCTCAACCTCCACCATAGCTCTGGCTATTACCCTTTTAGGTTTCAACGACTTGTGCTAGAAGCTCCATTCATTTCTAGCTTTCCAAATAAACAATAGCATATATGCAATTTTTTGGGTCGCCTTCCTGCCCCTTCACCATCTCTTCCATGATCCGTGTCTCAAATCTAGAAATAGATGATACATCAATCTCAATTTCCAGTGGAGATCGTCTCCATACCTCCCCCACCCAAGGGCATAGGATAAAAAGATGTTCAATTCTTTCCTTCGCCAACCCACATATCTAGCATAAAGGGGACTGAATAATCTTCCTTTTCCATAAGTTTTCTTGTGTAGCCACTACATCATTCACCACTTTCCACACAAAGGTCAATATTTTTGGCGAAGCTTTGATGGACCGAATTCCTTTCCACAAACACTCCAGGGGAGAGTATGAGGATGAGGCTCTATTGTCAACCTGCTATGGAATTTTGCTTTGCATCTGAAGATGATAACCGCTGCGTACAAAAAATTTCCCATCAACCATGAATGGCCACCCCATTCTATCCTCTTGATTCGACTCACTAAGGGAGATTGACATGACGTTAGGCACCACTTCTGGAGGTAGTATTTCCCTGATTATATCCTCATTCCATCTCCGTGCTGGGAATTGAATCAGTTCATTGACAAAAACAACATTGCTTTGATGTTCATTCACTAAACTTTGATTCCTTGGTACCCAAGGGACACTTTACTCTAATCCCATCCCCAATCTGCCACAAGCAACCCTTAGCCAAAAGGTTTCTTCCTTCCAGTAGACTTCTCCAAATCCATGAGCACGATGCCTTAGGTTTAGCATGCCACATATCTATTTCTTGGTAATACTCCGCCTTCAAGACCTTAGCCCATAACGAATTATAGTCCTCTTGTAATCTTTATGCTTGTTTGGCTAACAAATTAATGTTGAACTTCTCGATTTCTCTAAATTCCATTCCTCTTTCCCATTTCCTCCTTGTTAGGACCTCCCATCTCTTCCAATGAATCCCCTATCTCTTGAGCTTTTATTCCACCAAAATCTGGAAATACACGAGGTGATCTATTGATTTAATGACTTCGGTAAATTAAATATGCTCATTGTATACGCTAAGATGGCTTGTACCACTACTTTAATAAGGGTCTCTCTACCTGCCTGGTTGAGAAACCTCTCCTTCCAACCAGCTACTTTTAACTGAATTCTCTCTTTGATCCATGACAAAGTTTGCTTCTTACTTCTTCCCCATTCAGTAGGTAACCCTAGGTATTTCCAAGCTCTTTAAGCAATCTAGATTTTCAAAATCCATGCCATTTCCCATTGGACATGGGCAGGAGTATTTCGGCTAAACGTCACAACTGATTTATTCAGATTAATTTGCTGACTTGAGTTATAACAATACCTGTTCAAGCAATCTACTAGCGATTCACAATCTGGTTTCATTGCACTAGAGAAAAATATGGAGTCATATGCAAATAACAAAGTAGGAAAGCGTCCATTCCTACTTAGTTGAAGACCCTTTAGCTGCTGTGTTTGTATGGCTCTCTCCATTTTTTTTACAGGCATTCCATGACCAAAATAAACAGGCAAGGGGATAGAGGATCCCCCTGCCTAAGGCCCCTCGATGGTATGATTTCTACTCCCTTATAGCCATTGACAAAGATATTGTACCTTACTATTGTGATGTATTTCATGATCAAGCGCACCCACTTGGGATCAAACCCCATCCTGAGAAGCATGTCCCTTTGCCATATCGAGCTTGAGTGTCATCTGGTACTTTCTAGTCCTTTTCCTAGCTTTCACAGAATCCAGAGCGTCCTGAGCTACTATGGTATTATCTTGTATCTGCCTTCTATCTATAAAGGCACTTTAGTTTTAGGATACCAGTCTGGCCATGTATGGTTTCAACCTAGATGCCAGTAGCTTTGAGATCACCTTGTAGATTAGATTGCAGTAGTTGATGGCTTGTACTCTCCCACCTCTTCGGGATTCTGTGTCTTAGGAATCAAGACAATGTTGGTTTCATTGAATTCCTTTAGCATAAATCCATATTGAAAAAATGCTTGGACTGCTGCCACAATCTCCTTTTTAATCACCTCCCAATATTTTTGGAAGAACATCCCAGAAAGCCCATCTGGTCCCGGGGCTTTAAAGGCTTCCATATTGAAAACAATATTCCTAATTTCCTCTACAATAGGAATTCTCAGTAGGTTCAAATTCATTTATGTTGTGACCTCTTGGGGTATATGTAGGAGTATGTGTGAATAGTTTCTACTACCTTCTGTAGTGAATATGTTACTAAAATGCTCCCCAATAATACTGATAATTTGGTCCTGATCTGTTATCTATTCTCCATCATTGTTCTTTAGCATCACAATCTTGTTTCTTTGTCTTCCCTGTATTGTTGTGGCATGGAGAAAAATTGGTATTTTTATCCCCCCACTTCAACCACTTCAACCTCGATCTCTGCCCCCAATACTTTTCTTTCTCCATGGGTTTTCAATTTCTCTTTTAATGTCTATTGCCTCTACAATACATTCCCCGTAGCCTAGCGAGTTTTGCAACTCCTCTAACTTAGCTTTATGTCTTTCGATTTTTTGCTTGCTATTTTTGAATTTTTTTGAACTCCATTTGTACAGCTCCTTTGCACAGTTCTTGAGTTTCTGTCTCAATTTATACATTTTCGAACCATTGTCTTCCCTGCACCAACTTTGTTGTATAATCTCATGGCACTCGTCCTCCTCTATCCAAGCAGCTTCAAATCTAAATTGTCTTTTGGCCTTGTTATAAGGAGGTTCAAGATCAAGAACCAATGGGGAATGGTTTGAACCTATTGCAGGTGGAGCATATACCATAGCATTTGGGAATGTAACTCTCCAAGTAGTGCAGGCTAGGGCTCTATCCAAACTTTCCCTTACATTCGCTGTCCCATCTCTGTGATTGTCCCAAGTAAATCTGCATCCCTTGCTTTCTAGATCAATCAGTTGGGCTTCATCAATGAGATTTCTGAAGTTCCTTATTTTTCTATTCTCCTTGTCCCTTCCTCTTTCCTTTTCAAAGAGAGAAGCAATATCATTGAAGTCTCCAAATAGAGCCATGGGTATGTTGCGCTCCATCTATATTCCACTAGGCTCCTCCATTGTGCACATCTAGTATCAAAATCAGGGTGCCCATACACGATTTGATTACTACTGCAAGCAGTGATAATAATACCAACCTTTTTCTTCCACATCATACATAATCCTCTCGACATACCATTTGGAACATCCATCACCTTGTTATCAAACTTCAGTTCCCTTTTAAGTCGTTCAATTCTATGTCTTCTTAACTTCGTTTCTCTAATACACAATACCTGGGGCTTATTAAGGACGAAAAGGTCGTTTAGGGACAGAACTGTCAAGGGAGCCCCCAACCCTTGACAGTTCCAGGCTATGATTTTCATGGATAGGGTGGGGCATGGAAAGGCCCGCCTCCTCAGCCATCTCAGTGATTTCTTCAAACCATTCCATTGTGACCTCTTGTAACTCCTCCTGCTCTTTTCTTGTATTTGAGTTTCCTACTTCTCTCTTGATACTTCTCTTCAATCTACGCCTAGAGTAGCTAACTAATGAATTCTTTCCTAGATCGCCCTCCTTCAGTTGGTTGGGCCTTACAACAGCCACTTTCATGTTCTCCGCAGACTCTTCCAACTCTCCCACTAAGATTATGCTATCATTTTCATTCTTGGTTTCTTTAGCCTCTATCCTTGAATTGGTAGGTAACACCTTGATAAAACCATCCTTTTGCCTCTAGGTTTTGAGAGCCTTTCCTTCATCATTATCTCCCTGCATAGTTCATTTCAAGGACATTCTATGGAACACTTTTGCCATGCAGAGATCAAGAATTTGACTTATCTGGTCGACCATCGGTTGGGGAAAATCCTCCCTACCTAGAAAGGGCTCCTGATGGGTAGGCGGTTGGATGATTATGGCTTGTGATGAATGGTATGTCTTGCTAGATGGATTTGACTCCATCAACCTTATGGTGTAGTTTATGTTGTGAGTTGGTGGGTTGTTATTAGCGATATGGGATTGGATTTTATCTTCTCTTAGGTTTTGGGCTATTGGGTTGTTGGATGCTTTATGCTTTGGATCTAGTGGGTCAGTTTCCTGGGTTTGCTTCCGTGGTGGGTCTAGAGACCCTGGATTGGGTTTAGGGTTCTTTGGGTCATTTTTCATTTTGTTATGGGTTGTTGGTTCGTTGGTTTTTCTAGGCTTTGGGTCTATTTGGCTAGGTTCCTGGGCTTTGGTTAATATTGGGTGTTGGGGCTCTAATCTGTGCATGGGTGTAACTAAGCTAGAGAAAGGTTCATTTTGAGTTTATGGGTTGGTAATGTGATGTATGGGCTTGTAGGGGTTCAGCTGTAGTACCTGTATTTGTCGCAATTCCACTATCGTGTCTGATAGGACGATGCCGATACTTGTACTGGATGTTGTTTGCACTACATTGCTTTGCACACGTACCTCGCATAACTGCTGCTCTGAAACTCCACCTTGCAAACGGCTGTCCTGTGTGCTCCCCAGTGCCTCTTTATCGCGTGCAATCACACGTGACATCGTTGGTTGAATGGGTGGTTGATTTTTCGACGTTGCTCGATTTTTCGGTGTGGCTTGTCCATCATTCCTCCTCCATTGGTCTTCTCTGAGATGAGGTCAAAACCCATGTTCCTCTCTTGTAGCTCTCTTCTCCCTACAACTTGTAATTTCATGGCTGATTTTGCCACACCCAAAACAAAAGTCACCAAGTCTCTCATACTTTAGGTTTACTTTCCTAGTAGGCAAATCTCCTCTAGGTTGCCAAGAGTGGGTGGTTAAGGGTTTTGTGAGATCCACCTACACCTTTGTTCGGATGTAGTTTTTCATACATTCCTTTGGGTCAATTTGTTGCCAGTTAAAGGAAAAACCTCTAGCGCTTTTGCTATTCTACCTGCATTTTCTTCAATGATCAATTTTGGTGGGAGCCCATGAGCTTGGACCCAAAACAGAGACAAACTAGAGGATGTTTTAGAGATCAGTGTGTCTGGCACCCATTCTTTTAGGACCAGAAGTTTACCTTTAATGGACTAAGGGGATGATTCCTCTACCCTTCTCTTCAGAAAGTCATTGGAGAAGAAAAATATGAAAGTTTCATCATCTTCATCCCTTATTTCCACCTGATTTTCTCCTCTCCACGCTCTGATTACAAGGTCTTTCACCACTCATTGATTTAGAGGCTTATCTGAGATCGTTTTCTCCACTAGGCATGACTGTATTATGAAGTTTGAGATGAGCTGGTCGGGAATGAGGTTTATTGTGGGTGCCTCATCATCTTATGGGTGGGGTTCTAGGTTTTCCTGAATAAAGGGTATATGGGAAATAGACCTAACACAATGGTCTTGTAGGGATTCCATGGAGGTTCCGACTCTGGGAGGCAAAAGACAATCTGGGCCTGTGTCGGTTCGTCAGTTTGGCTTGGGTTAATGTTCCTCAACAACTATTTGGTATGTGATTGTGTGTGAGTGAAGTAATAGGGTTTAGTGCAATCCAAAAATAAGGTGGAGGTTTCAAGGGGTTTTGTCCTTAGGTCATTTCTTAGATGGGAGGAACGCCCAAGGTGTATTAATGGAGTATTGGGATTGGTGTAACAATGGAAACTAGATGTTTGTTTGAAGGATACATATAACCTCCAAAAACTTATCACAATGTCAATATATTAATACACATATATCAACATTTCTTTCCAATACAATCCCTAAGCATGTTACAACATAATCGAGCAATAACACACTAAATTCTCAAGGCATAATGTAAACATATAACATGCCTACAAAACAGCCCAAAAATATTCCACATAACCGCTCACATAACAACCCAAAATTGTCCACATAACAGCCCAAAACCGTCCACATAACAGCCCAAAATATAGCCCCAAAACCGTCCAAAAAATATAGTCCAAAATAGTCCACAAAACAGTCCAAAATACAGCCCTAAAATAGTCCACAATACATGATGAAATGTGTGATTTAATTGATCCATATGACACTCATTACATATGAGACATGATATGTAGTTAAATTGGTTCATATGACACTCATTGCATATAAGACATGACATTGATGTGCAATGGTACATTACATTGCATTCGCACGGAGGCATCTCATTCATGGGCTAGGAATGAGTGTGGGGGTGTGTGTGTGGGCTTGGTACATTCAAACATCATTCTTGGTGGTTGAATGGCGGGCTCGAGAAAGTTGGATTGAATATCCGACTGAGTCGCATGGTTGCATGCATGAAAAACTTGTGTCGGGTATAGTAAGTAGGGCTAGACTCTCTCTTGGGTGTAAGATCCGGCCACATGGTTCAGGCACTTTTCGGCAGTGAAATTCTAAAAAAATGTCATGATTTACGGAACCGGAGGTTGAGATACCAAAATTTGTTGCCCAACAAAGACATAAGATTTTGTTTTATAAAGCACTCATTCAATGGGTAATATCCATTAATGATTTAGTTTTATAAAAATACAATTTTATTTCAAACAGTCATTGAATGTATTTTCGTTAGTTGACGGATTCATTTTACAAGTGCATGGCATTGTGTTGTGGGAGTCGGTGAGGACTCGGGTCAAAATGCATGAGTGATACTCATCTCATTTCATAGTATGACATAGTAAAATCCCTAGCATGGGATTGCATTTTCTTGATTGAAAAGAATGTTGGTTGTAAATTGTTGCATGTGCACATTTAATATGCATCTAAGGTGGGGAGTAGCCTCTGAAGGAGATTCTCTATTGAGCGTGACTTACCCTATACGGGAAAATATTTCAGGTGCGAGATACACATCAGTGGATGACACTCACTCAGGACCCCAGGGATGAAGAGAGGTCGTTGTGTGGCTTTACCTTGGGTTTTTTGTACAATAACTATGAGAACTCAGTTTTGGCATGCAATCGTATGCAAAAGTTTGTAATAGAACTTGTATAAACTATGAATTGACGTATGTTAGACCTCAGATGGGTCATGTAATTAAATGTTGTTATTGGGGTGTGAGTAAATGGACCAGCTGTGGTCAATGTTTACTCATAAATGGACCTAGTGTGGTCATGTAATTGTATGATGCACATGTTGTGTTTTAGGTAGAGCTCCCTATACAAAAGAAACTCTGTCAGAATTTCGTTAAATTATGGATCCCTATAAATGGGGCATAATGGTGTGATATTGAGTTGCACGATATCCACGGGTATTCCGCGGGTTGATGGATGATCAACGGACCCTCGGACTTTGGGGTGTCACAACGGCTATTGCCACCA
This sequence comes from Ilex asprella, assembly GCA_023539305.1. Lineage (NCBI taxonomy): Eukaryota > Viridiplantae > Streptophyta > Magnoliopsida > Aquifoliales > Aquifoliaceae > Ilex > Ilex asprella. The sequence continues at coordinate 2,988,480 of CM042201.1, read as the reverse complement.
TCTTGTTATCTCAGGATCAGAGATGAAACTAAGATTTATACATAACGGAACCAAATAATAGCAAAGTCAAGAATTTTATCGAATGAGATTATTAAACAAGTTATTATTAATGACGAGTACTTCTGGGTTGAATAGAGCATATCAAAATTAACTTTCACATCACCTCAGGACCGACTCAACAGCATTAAGAAAAAAGCATGGGCTTTAGGCCCCAAATTTTTAGGTACATTACTAACCCATTAAAAAATTAAATTCTTTGAATTTTAAACCCTTAAAAAAAGTCTCAAAATATTAAGTACAATCAACATTTTTATTGTAATAATTTGGATCCATGATTCAATTCATAACATTAAAAATCTAAAAATCATAAGTTGAAAAAATAAAAAATACTCAAAAATCAACTCATATTTACCTTTACTCTCTCTCTCTCTCTCTCTCTCTCTCTCTCTCTCTGTCTTTGTGTGTGTGTGTGTGTGTGTGTGTAAAAAGTAGTACAAACCATTAAAAAATTTAAAATTAAACTCTCTTTCTAATAAAAAAATTAAAAAAAAAGTTAAAATATTTTTTTCAGTAACACTAGTACGTCATTTTTCTGTCTTTTTCTCATATAATAAATTAAAAATAAATTAATTTTTTTCAAAAATTAATATTAAAAATAAAAAAAAACTCATTTAATATTTTCGCTTTAGGCCTACAATTGTCTTAAGCCACCCCTGCATCACCTGATGCAAAAAATCAATAGGTGTTAAAAAAGCAAAAATTTGGTTCTTTATTACCATTTTTTTGAAATTAGTTTGTGGCCATGCCACCGTCCCTTTATTCTATCATTTTTGAGTTGATAAAATGATTATGAAGAAATTATTGTTGCAAATAATAGTTTCACAGTATACTAATTTTACTAATATGTTTGAAATTGATATGAATTTCGAAAGTGATTAAACCATTTCCAGTTTGTTTCAAATTTTGTTATTTAAATAAAAAAATTATTTGATATAAAACACTATAACTAAAAAGCTTAAAGTTAAAAGAGAATAAATTTAAATTTAAATGAAAATAAACTCAAATTTAAAAAAGAATAGAACCTGACTATTCAATATTTGAGTAAAGATTTAAACTTTTCATGATTTGAGTAAAAAATTGAATTTCTCTTAATTTAGTTTGAGTTTGAATAAATGATTGCATGTTGTGTTTAATTTGTTTCTACTCAAAATTAAAATTTAAATACGAGTTTGGATAAGGATTAAAAATGCCCTTATATAGTTTTAATGGATTCGAATATTAGACAAATGGTCTTGATAATCTTATCAAAGAAATAACTGGATAAAAATTAACTTTCAAAACATGATTTACATACGATACCTAGTCAAACAAACAAAAAATTGACTATATATGATTATTCATAGGTTAGGTATATGTTAAATCAATGTTAAACTCACTAAGTGTCACGCCCCAATTTTTAATTAAAGCGTGATATAATAAAAATTGATATTTACCTCAAATTCTATTGCCGGTTTACAATAATAATTGAATGAAATGAAACATTTGGTTTTGATCAAAACATATACTTTTTTCTTTCAAAAAATTCGGTAGAGTTTACTTTAAAAATTGGGCTTCCAACTAGCTAATAAGAGCATCGCTGTGAGAGCATAACGTAATTTAAACTAACTAAACATCCACAACATGTCTCCATCAAAATATAATCCAACTAAATCCGAGGTGGCAAGTAGAGGCCCATGAAATCCTCCCAAACCCGGATATTTTCAATGCCAATACATACCACAACTTAGTACACAAAGTCATAACTTTACATTACAATATCCAAAATAATAATCTCTCTATGAGATGATCATGTGTACACTATAAATGCCTCAAGACAAACTTTTCAAACACAATGGTTGAGTGCTAACATTTCTACATAAGTTCTAAAGGTAAATACAAAAAGGCTCCAAAAGAGATTATTTCTAATCCAAGCTCCCACGAGCATTCCATCAGCTATGCCCATAACTAGAAATGTTAAATAATAGGGGTGAGCAACCACGCGCTCAGTAGGATAATCATTTTCTCAAGCATTCACAAAGTTTTAAATACAAACATTCCACAAACCATACGAATAAATAATGAAATATTTCTATAAGTAAATATAGGTACAAGATAATAAGTAAAGCATTTATAAAAAACCTCCAAACACCTCAACATTAGAAATATACAAGGTACAAATTAAAGGTTTATATATTTAAAGCCAAACCATCATATCAAATACCATGCATGCCTCGCATATGGACAATATAATCAATCACACCAGTTCATACATGAACCATCCTTGGGGAAATTTTTGGGTCTTACACCTTAAGGTCTCATCGCCCTTCTTGCTTTTCAAGGAAAACGTGTAGGGCACAACTTGTGACGCCACATAGGCCATCACCAAAAACCACTACCATAATCAATCCCCCTTAGGACTAGTAGCCGCCTTGACAACCCACTCAATAGGGCCCAACCGTCTACTAACCATCTGCCTGTCGGTATCGAGCATACATTTTTTAAAAATCATTATTTTCAATATCCATAAATCCTTTTGAAATTACATGTCATAACCTTGATATTTTATCAAATATGTCATATACTCAAATCTCAAAAGTTGCATTTTCAAAGCAACATAATCATTTCCAAGAGAATAAGCCATGTATAATATGTACAAAATAATTGTAACACCCCGTATTTTCTTTTATATAATGTATAGATCTATGTAATAAGATATTTTGTGAAAATGAGGATATGGATAATGATGTAAGAATGAATCACATAGGTTAAAACATTAGAAAAGAAGGATTGGGAGACAAATGAATTTGGGGAGTTAAGTTCAAAGACGTTGGGGATTGGAATTAGTTATTAGATAAATTTCTAAACGTTTCTAGGTCAAAATAATGCTTCCACTGAATCCGGAAGGTCGAAAAACCTTGGGAAAGGTAATAGGAAGTGCATTTGGAAACTTGGAAGACAGGAAGACTCTGTCTGCTGAGTGGTATCGGTACCGGGTACCGGTACCTCGATTACAGAATGTTTTTGGTACCGGTACTGGGTACCGGTACCCCGTTTACAGAAGATTTTTGGTACTGGTACTGGGTACCGGTACCCCTATTCCAGAAGGTTTGTAGTACCGGTACACCCGATAAAAACCTGAATGTTTCAAGTCGCGACCGTGGTCCAAGGCTAGCCTTATAAATACCTAAGGTCGTCCATTTTGGCCCCATTTCAGCCACTCCAACCTTAGAAACCCTAAGAGAAAAGAGGAAGGAAGGAAGGGAAAAACAAGAGAGTGAAGGTAGATTCAAGAATCGAAACCCTAGATCTGCAAGACTCAAGGTAGGGGTTTTCTCCCACTCACTTACATTGAGGCTAGGGTTTACTTATATGTATTCTTTACCTTCTAAATCTTACATGTATGATATAGATCATTGATTCTTGATATCCTTGAGAATATTAACATGTTTTAAACAATATTAATGGTGGGTTAACTATTAAATCCTTATTCTTGGCTAAAAACCCTAAATTTCAAAAGGGGTGAACTTTTCTCTAAACTTGTCTTAATTCTTGATTTCAAAACCGTAGTGTTTCATATTCAACCCTAAAATAATGCTATGGAGATCTCATGTACTTTTGTTGGTTGGTGGTGGAATTGGCACATGATCTACTTTGAGATTTTGGACAAATGCTTGTAAATTGGAATAATTGTGGCTTTGTTATGCTTGGTTGGGCTATTTGCAATGCTAATTAGTGAGAGGTTCCTTGTAAGGATGCTCACCCCTTTCCAAGAGGTTCCTGGTAAGGATGCTTGGGAAGTAATGTAATGATTAGTGAGAGGTTCCTTGTAAGGATGCTCACCCCTTCCCAAGAGGTTCCTGGTAAGGATGCTTGGGGAAGTAATGTAATGATTAGTGAGAGGTTCCTTGTAAGGATGCTCACCCCTTTCCAAGAGGTTCCCGGTAAGGATGCTTGGGAAACAACGTAATAATTGGTGAGAGGTTCCATGTAAGGATGCTCACCCCATTCTCAAGAGGTTCCCGGTAAGGATGCTTGAGAATCCGAGGTGACCTAAAAAGGAGGTGGAGGTTACCACAAAGTATGTCACCTACCTAAAGAATTATTGGAAATTGTCTACAACCA
>CM042201.1:2971599-2984219 GCA_023539305.1 Ilex asprella | reverse complement strand
GTAATATTGATGATCTCATGCCTATTTCCTTTAAACTTGTCTTTTGTAACATTATTTGCGAAATGAGTATATTTCCTTAAATTGTTTTATTATGTACAGTGCTTGTGAAAGTTGGAAAAGTTATGGAATTGCTTATATATGAGGTTTTGAGTATATTATTGGTATGTTACTCTTGTGTATGGTGTTCTGAGGGACTTGGATTACCTTCAGAAACTGTCGTAGTGCGTTAGAGGTTAGTCTATCCCAATGGAGGGTGAGATGGTTGCCTAATGCTCATAGTGGATCATTGTGGTGACAATGACCACTATTGTTCACGGATACCGGGGAAAAGGGTTAGTATACTAGACACCTTAGAAGGATTTTGTGAATGCCGTATGAGACAGTACACGCCCTTCCTAAATTGGCCTGTGATTGTTATTATAAATGGGTGAACGAGGTAGAATCGTTGGGTAGATTCATGAGAAGCGACAGCCTACTTGAGTGGTACCAAATAGAAGTGATTGTTCATTTTACCAAATATTATTACCCCAAGAGTTTCGGGTAGTATGGGATGTCGTGATAACTTGTGAAAATGGTGTATGGTGGATTGGATTATGTTGGAAATTGTTTGTCAATTAAAGTTGATTTTATTCTCTTCTAATTCTTTATTATTGTACAAACTTGAGATCTCTCTTTTAAAATGTCCTTATTTTATTTCAAAATTCATTGATATGTATGTGCGAAATGAGACCTACCTGTTTTACTTGATTTTAAAACCTTGAATGGGTTTGGAAGGATTTTCCTACAGAGTCTTGTACTCACCCCCTACCCATAAACATTTCAGATTGTACTCTTGAGGAGGAGTTAGGACTCGAGGAGCCTGTACCCTGGGAGATTCAGCAAGACGGGAGTGTGGATCCCGGGGAGGACTCTTAGCTGGACAATACCTTTTGTTCTAGACTAGGGTATTATTTTGAAACAATGTAAAGCCTAGCCATATTTTGTAATTCCGCTGCATTATCATAGTTATTAGATTTTGGGGATGTAAAGGCCATAGCTTGGCCTATTCTTTTGGGATAACATGTAAATTTGATGAATGAATTTTATGGTAAGTAAATGGACCCGGTGTGGTCATTATAGTAGAATTACACAGGTTGGGTTTTGTGGTAAAGCTCCCCGTACAAGGGAGACTCTGCCCGAATTTTGTACCATATAAATTGTTGATGTAATGTTGATGAATTACTTAGTGCTCTCATGCTTAAATGGTTATTAGAATGTAATGCCGTCCAGGGTAATATTTGGGGCGTTACAAAAGCTCTCACTTGGGGCCTCGTTGGTGTAAAAAGTTGGGATATGGCTTTAGATTACATTTTTTTAAAACAATCGTGTAAATAGTTTTGGCTATGTAACATTGTATAAAGGATTGTAAAACAAACTCATATGAACTACATTTTGTGTAAAATTTGATGTTATATGAGTTTGGATAAATGTTGTATGAGAGTGGATGGGTTGAAATTTCAAAGGGATTGAGTTGGGGGAAAACTGGGATCATCTACAGGTAACAAGTCATGAGCTACCGGTAGAAGAATTCCAAAGGACTCGGCTACCAGTAGCACGTACACGAGCTATTGGTAGCTACTCAGAAAAATTTGCACTGTTGGATTGTTGGTAGAGGGCTCAGTTACCGGTAGCACGTACACAAGTTATGGTAGCTCCTAAATTTTATAAAAAAATTTGAAATAACTTTGCCAAGGTCATTTTATTCAAAGGATGTAAATGGAGTAATATTAAGGACAAATTGATGTATATTGGACCATGGAATGGTCAAGTGATTGAAATGTATACAGGCTATACGTTTGTGAGTGCTCGGTACAAGGAAGACTCTGCCCAAACTCTATGTTATTTCTGATCCCAGTGAATGGGACATTATGACTTAGTGTTAGGTTATGCGGCTTTTACGGTTACTTTCGTGGGTTGATGAATGATCAACGAGTTGACATAGGACCCTCAATTTTAGGGGCGTCAGACCACCTAGGCCCATGTTAGTTCCTCTAGTTGCACATCTCATAAATGTTTGGCCAACTCATTAAACGCTTGATACCTCGAGCATGGTAGTGATTACAGCTTATGACCCCTAATGACCTCCGACGTCCTCTAGGTCTAGTAAATATGCGGCTTGATGTGACTCACCAAATGTCATATCATCGTTTCTCAAGGTATAAATAGTCCAAAGGATTAGGTCTTTGGTAGGCAAGTTCAACCTTGCTCAAATAGTCCACATTATCCTCTTAACCCAACCAGCAAACGCCAACTAACTTAGACATTTAAGGAGATATGTCAAGCACGCTTCTGGCTCCTTCTAACCTTGTTCCTTGTTGTAGGAATCGTATCCATCTACCATGTGTCACTGTCTCAACTATTGCGCATGATTTAAGCTCAACCCGAACTCATACTTACATAATTTTTCACACGAATTCAAAGAATTCTAGAACTAAATGAATTGAGCGCATTTATTTCTTAAAAAATTCTTGAAAAAGAATTCCAACACTTCCACATTTGTGCGTAAGTAGAGTGTTTTAACTGATTGACTTAAACAAAAACTTTGTGAAAGGTTTCCATTTTGAATCATTTGGCCGAATTTCCATTAAATTCAATCAAAACTTCCACATAGTCCACCCTTATTCAATACAAAATTGATCGTTGACCCATTTTCCAAAATCCCAATTTCTACAAAATAGGAAAACCCTATTTTTTTTCTGCATGTGCAATATATGAAGTGTGTGTTAATCTATGTCAACTATATGAAAGATAAAGAAGACTTTGTACTCAAAAAGAGAAAGAGTGAACAAATCGATTCATTAGGATTTTCAATCGCATCATTATATAGAGAATCAAGAAGACTCAAATCAGCATAATTTAACCTACGTCCATTTATTATTTCGTAGTTTGACAAATATTTTTGGAGCACAGGTACCTTGGCGAGCTTGGGGCATGTCTCCTTGTGCATGTTGAAATGGGCTCGGTCCAAATTGTCTCACACTGGCTTATGTTTATTGGTCTGTAACAACCTCTAGTGTATATTCTCCGCCACGTGTGGTTGTTGTTATTGGCGATGGTGGTGGTGGTTGTGGCATCGAAATCTAAGAGGTCGAGGTTTGCTATAAGGTCTGATGGTTTGTCCATGAAATTGGGAAACTACAGTGTCGTTTTCTTGCAGAGGTCAGGGAGTTCTTAATAAATGGGGGTAGCATTGCATGAGAAAAAGAAAAAATTATACCACAAAGTTAATATTTTTAAAATTAAAATTATATTAATATAATTTATAATTAATCATAATATTTCATGATTGATCATTAATTATTTTAATTATAATTTTTTGAGTTTATAAATTATTAGTTATGAAAATTGAATTATTGAAAAGTAATGATTGAGTTTTAATTTATTGATCAGTAATGTTATGCTTGACAAGTTTTTCATCCCAAGTGATATGACACAATCCTTGTCATTGAATATTAATGGAATCTACTTATTTAATGGCAAAAAACTGTGTCACATCACTTGATATGAAAACTTGATAAGATTTTTCATCAACATAATATTGTTGTTTATTGATATAGATCCTTTGTTGTTGTGAAATAAGAGTTGGGTTTTCCACTACTTACTAAATTAATTGGAATATTCTTAAACTATCTTTGAATAATGAAGATATGTCCAAGTTATTAAATTCAATTTACTTAAAATTTTTAAGATTTAATATATTTTTTGAAAGATAAAATTTATTAATGAGGACAAATATTCACTATTCAAAGTAATTATAGAATCCTCAAATTATTCAGGGAATTCACACTGCTAGCAAGAATGTCATTGAGTCGTGTTGTATTAAACTTATATCGGGTCTAAATCTTAGCGAGTTAACATATTTTACATATACCTAACCTTTTAATAATCATATATAGTCAAATTTGTGTTATTTGGTTGGATATCATGTGTAGATCGTGTTTTGAGGGTAAATTCTTATCTAGTTATTTATTTGATAAGATTATCGAGACCATCAGTCTATTATTCAAATCAATTAAAATTATATAATGGTATTTTAATTTTATCCTAAACCTTATTTAAGTTTAAATTTTGAATAAAAACAACATGCAAGGGTGCACATGAAAACCAAATCCCTTGTGCATGAACAAAGCTACATATGGGCGAGGGTGGTCACGGGCACACCCTCAATTTTTTTTAAAAAAATATTATATGTACACTTATATTTATATATTCTACAAATATACATATTTTTTTTATTTGTGCCCACCCTATAATTTTTTGTTTTAATTTTTTGTCTTTTTTATTATATTAAGAAGACCTTAATTTTATCTAAACTGGATCAATGTTATCTAAACTGGATCAAACTGGTCGCCAGGACCAGTTGAACAGTGAACCAAGACCTAAAATGGTTCGATTCTTTACTTAGACCGGTTAAGAAAGCAAAACAATAGGGCACTACAAAAATGGATGATTTTAGACCAAAATCGTGAACTGAATGAGTTCTGAAAATCGAAGGTTCCGTTCGGTAACGTTTCCGTTTTTTATTTTTATTTTAATTTTTAGAGCAAACAACAAAAAAAATACTCGTTTGATAACTATTTTTTTTTCTGCCACAGTTTTGTAAACGATGAGCGATTTTCAAAAACAAAAAAAAAAACGTTTTCGTTTTTCATTTTTGAAAGGCGGAAACAGAAACATTAACAAACGGGAAACTGATTAAAATTCAATTTTCTATTTTTATTCACTAAATCCATTGGATCGTCATCTCCTCACCACTTCTCAAGCCTTCTTCTTTTACGTTCATAGACGAAGAAGATGATGGTGATCTATAGATCTGGTGATTGGTGTGGTCCAATCAATCTATCTCTGCTCCTTCTTTATCCAAGCGATTGTTTAGTGATTAGTATGGTCCACGACCAAACCTTGGCTTGGAGTAACTCCTTATCCTTCTTCTCCAGTCTCTCTCTGATCCCCGACCAAATCTTTGCTTAGTCCAATTGATCTCTCTGTAAGTGTTGTGCAACTCTCTCTCTCTCTCTTTGTTAAACTTCCAGTCTTTCTCTCTCTGCAATTGCAGCTCAGCTCTTAGTATAGTTTTCCTTTTTGTTGTAAATTTTATTTTTATTTTTTTTATGTCAAGAAAGTTAAAAGCATGACATTAGGAATGACATTGAATTATTTTTTTTCTACTTAGTTTAATTAAGTTTATAATAAATTGTATGCATTGGGGCAAGTTTTACATTTATTTTTACCTAAATTATTATATTTATAATTTTTTAATTATAAAAACAGTCAGACTAATTAACTTGACGGTTGATTTATTGACTCAATATCTTTGTTGATTCGACGTCTGATTAGTTTCTGATAGGGATGGCCAATGGGTGGGTTGGGTTGGTTATGGGTTGGGTTAAATTGGATTGGACTAAAATCAATCCAATCTATTTTTTACTCACCTAGTAAATGGACTATAATGGGTTGGGTTAAACCAATTAAGCCATAAAGTAATTAAAATTCTTAATAGCCACATTAGTACACCAAAACACACACACACACACACACATTAGTAATGCTCTAAAATACAAATATACACACACACTAATACACCAAAACACATACAAATTAATACATTAAAAATATACACACTAATACACTAAAATACACACACATATACTAACATAAAAATTTAAACACATTTAATAAAAAAATACACACATAATGGGTGGTCCGTAGGTTGACCCATGGGTTATGGGTTAACCCACGGGTCATAACTGGTCCATATGTTATGGGTCATGGGTCGACCCATGGGTCGTGGGTTATGGGACGATCCATGGGTCGTGATCTGACCCGTGGGTCATTCATGGTGTACTAGTGTGTGTGTGTTTTTAGTGTACTAGTGTGTGTATGTTTAGGTGCATTATTGTATATGCGTGTATTTTTTGGTGTAATAGTGTGTGTATTTTTTGGTATATTAGTACATTTATTTATTTTTATTACTTGTGTTATTTAATAAAAAGATAAATACTCAACCCAATGGGTACTCATTTGTAAACCATACTAACCCACTTAATTAAAATGAACCATATTACCCAACCCATTTAAACCCATATTAATTAATATAGGTATCCAACCCATTTATTTATTGTCGGGTTGGGCGGATTAATGGGTAATGGGTTAAAATTGCCACCTCTAGTTTCTGATAACATAACCGTTGACAAAAAAAAGAAAAGAAAAAGAAAACCAAACCCTCGGTCTCTAACTGCCACTCTCTACTGAAGCCCAGATGTGATTGATTCTATTTCTAGCTCTAGCTTGCTTTCCCAATTTGCCGCCAAGTAAGTTCCCCCCCTCTCTCTCTCTCTCACACACACACACATATTATTTTGGGTGAATGATATCCACGTTTTTCATTTATCTTTCTGTCTGAGAAATGAAGGACTGAAACTAAATTGGGCAACAGGCTATTTAGACAAGGCCATTGAGAAACCAACTTGATTGATTTTCATGTTGAGCTTTGGTTTATCAAAAAAACAAAAACTTGCAAGGCATCCCCATAGACCGAGGTGCTAGGAGCACCCTTTTGATGCAACACACAGTTATCCAATGAGGGATTTTTCATCTATTACACTCTTAATAGTCTAATGTTGGCATTGACTAGTTTAATGAGATAGTTTTATCCATCTTGTGCAAGCAGTTTCCCATTCTTGTTCTATATCCAGTCCATCTACTTACTCAGCATTACTTGTGTAATAAGATTGTGTGAATTTAACATAAAATATGTTGCCACTTGTCCACCGATTGTGGCTATATTTTCGTTGTGCTAATTACTTTCTTCCTTTTCAATTCAGGATAAATGTATGTCCTTGTTTGTAGATAGAAATAAGTTAGATTGTTGGTATTTATTTCTCCATTATAGCACACAACTCTATGTCGCCCAAGACGTGCCAATGAATATGTAATTATTATCAAATTCGAAAGTTAATATCTTATGATATAGGTTATAATACTCGAGATAACCTATTTAAGAGATCAACTTATTGATGTATTGGTTGATGCTTAAAAGGGGTTTGAAGGATAAAAACTTATGCGGAATGTATGACAGAAAGAAAGTAATAATTATACAGATGCTTGATTTTAGCATGATAGATTTTCACTTAAAATCTGAAAGTTTGAATGTGGTATTTTGTTTTGGGAAGTGAAGATCTTTTGATGTTCTTGATCACTTAAATTTATATAAAGTTTGTTTGAGGCTTAGTTAGCTAAAATAGGGACAGAGCTAGAAATTTATGGTAGAGACAACAAATTTTAATGATAACAAAACCAAAAAAAAATTTGAACTAATAATAAAACCAAAAATTTGAATATTGATTAGAAATACATTTATTGAATATATTTGCAAATGTTTTGGACTATTTTTCATGTTCTAAAAACCACATTAGATAATTTCATTATCATTGCTATTTTTTTTATAGCAAATGAGAGTATGATAGTATGTAATAAATGTGGAAATAAAGGACTACAAGAGAGGACATGAGGTGGAAATGGTTTAAAGTCTGTCTCCCTCGCCTCCTTCTTAGTCAATAGGTAATGTACCTCGGGTATCTGTACAAAGACTTCTTTTGGTCGATAGGGAAATTCTACAAGTGAATTTCGAGATCAAAATAAGTCTTCGATCCGTTCATTCTTTAGGCAAACATCATGAGAAGTGGACTAAAACTTGGAGAAAGAGAGACTTAGAAAGGGAAATTCAGCTCATTGGGGTGGATAATCGTAGCTAGACCTCTCATTTCCTAGAACGAACCGAGATCATTGCTTTGGAGAGCGTCTAGAACTGCCTCGGGCTTTATTTTTGTTTCTATAGGTTCTACTGCTTCAACCCTATCTATTTTTTATATATCTAGGTTGGTTTGGCCTCTTTCGTAACCCTTGTCGTTCATGGTTATGGGTAAACCACAAGCTATGTTGCCTACACCATTGGATCAACTGGTGTACTTGTGCTAATTTATTGGTAAACTAGATCTCGCTATAGATCATGAAGGTCCGGGTCATGCTCACGAACGTCAGAATCAAGATCGAGATCTAGATTCTATAAATATTTCCAAACCATCGAAGTCAACTCTCCCTTAATTTATCTTCTATACGTTACCTTAAATATTTTTTTTTTACAGAAGTGATCTTTCCTATTTCCACATTTTTTATTTTTACCACACACCTACCTTAACATCATCATTTTCACCACATTATATTGAGAGTGTCAAAATATGATACGACCTGTTAACATGATATGACTAAAGGGTTTGAGTCTTCCTTAAACCACCTAATTCATAAACGAATGAACTCAACATGACACGATTAATAAACGAATTAAGTTGAGTGAAGTCAATCAAAAGAAATACATGACACGACTTATTTATATATCAGTTATAGAAGATTTATACACGACATGTACTATTTATATGAGATTTACACACGATATGAACTTGATATGATATGATTTGTTACACATAAATTAATAAATGAGTGGAGTACGAGAAAAATATTTTTTGATAGGAACTTATTAATTTGACTTTTAAAAATTAAAATTTCAGTTAGTTATGAAAATTGAATCATTAAAAAGTAATGATTTAGTTTTAATTTATTGATATAATTCAGTGTCGTTGTGAAATAAGAGTTGGGTTATCCACTTCTTGCTAAATTAATTGGGATATTCTTAAATTATCTTTGAATAAGGAAGATATGTCTGAGTTATTGAATTAAATTTATTTAAAATTTGTCAGATTTTATATATTTTTTGAATAAGATAAAATTTATTAATGTGGACAAATATTCACTGTTCAAAATAATTATAGATTTCTCAAATTATTCAGGGTAGTCAAACTACTAGCAAGAATGTCATTGAATAGTGTTGTATTAAATTTATATCGGGTCTAAATTGTAACGCCCCAAAATCCTTATTGGACGACATTACTATTTACAACCATTCACATCATGAGAGCAACTGACAAAATCCATAAATAAAGAAAATTTCATTCATCATTCATAATATCTACAACATTATCCCGAAAGAATATGCCAAATCATTATCTCGCACTGGAATAAGAAAAATATTAACATGAACATTATCTCAAAATGAATCTCCTAGTCTAGAACATAAAAAAGACAATTCTAGATATCCCCTTCCGGCTCCACATGCCCATCAACTTGAGCTTCCCAATTCACTTGCTCGTCAACTCCGAGCTCTTTCTCTAAACCAAAATCTGAAAAGAATATTGTTTGTATGGGGTGAGCACTAAGATCTGTGCAAAAATTCTCCCAAACCCAAACAAGATTTTGAAACATATAAAATAGGTCGGTCTTACTTTACAAACTATCATATGTAACTTTTGAAGTAAAACAGTGACAGTGCATCCGATCTCAAGTTTAAGTAATATCAATAAAGTAAATGGAGAAGTAAAACCAATTTCCACACAATCAGTTATTTTCCCACCATAAACCATTTCCAACAATATTCTTATAATAAACTATTTCCGTATTAATAAACAATAATCCACAATTTATATCTTTTACTCATAATGTATATCAAGCAACAACTTGTATCTTTCACAACATTATGTATATGTATCATTATGCCCAATTGAATCTCAGGTATGATGCATGACATCGCATGAATAAACATATCGAGAATATCCTGACTCACACACACACACACACATCCAATCCTCACAAGAATACCCAACTTTAAGAAGGGCGTATACCAACGCATTGGCAGGGACGATCTAACCCAAGAATAGTATACTAACCCTCAACCTTGATACCATGTGAATGAATAGTGGTTTGGTCCTCACAAGTCACCAACCCCACTACGAGTGATAAGGAACCTTCAAACCCACATGGAGTAAGAAACACATCTAACCCACTCTACAATATCCGATCAACGACCACCCATGGTCATCTAGACATCCACAAGAGATACAATACACACTCATTTCTTCAAATCACAAGCAAATCCATAAATCTCCAAATTTAACATGTATTATTTCAATAGAAAAAATTAAGAAAATATGCAAGAGATCATCAAAAATACCATTTTATTGTTCAATATAAGGCATTAGAGCTTTGAAATCAATAACAAATGAATATTGAGAGAAAAATCCATCTCTCTTGAAAACTAGAATTTTCAAGATAAGAAAAAGAGGTTTCATGGCTATTCCACCATAGCTTCCTTCAAAACATGATAATATTTGAAAGAGGATAAAAAAAATAATGATTTCATACCATATATATAGGATTGAGAGTCAAAACATACATATATATATGTCCTAGCCTCAATTGACAAGAATGGAAGGAAACCCCTTCCTTTTTCCTTAGTTTTGTGTTAAGAACTTGAGATTTTGATCCACTTTAATGTGAAAATACTCCTTGATCTTTTGTTTTACTCCTTATTTCTTCCTCTCTAAGACATTTTAGGGTTAGAAATGTTGAAATGATGCTAAAGGAGGCGTCCTTAAGTATTTATAGTGGAAGAAATGGTCTCATGTGCGCGATTCTGAAACCCAGATTCGTAACTCACGTTAGAACGTCATTGGTGTTCGAACATTAGTGGCTTGCAGTACTTTTGTTTTTCCATCAGACAAGAGTACTAGGATGAACGGTCCTTCAAACGTACTTTCACGTTTGAACATCATCTTAGTTTTTGCTACAGTTTCCAGTGCAGTTTTTTCCTGTTTAGAGGTAGATTTGGAAAAATTTTATGAAATACTCTTTTGTATCCCAGGAAGTCTAGTATCTACTGTAACAATTTCAGCTCAAACAAACATCAGGGTAAAAAGTTATAGTCCAAATACTAGGCAGTGTCCAAAATCATTTCTACTCAAATTTTCTCTAAAGTGTGCTTTCACTCCGGAATACTTCTAAACTTCTACAACATACCCTATTACCTCAAATAATATTTTTTTTTAATTTTTACTCTTACAATTTACATAATTCATGAGTACATCTTTACATATATTCGCATTTCAAAACGTAATTACGTTGCTATATAAAGATACGAATACGGGGGTTTACATAAATCTTAGTGTGACATCCCGTATTTCATATAAATATAAATGATATTAACTTTTTAATATTTTTAAAATGATTAAAATGATGAGAGAAACTTCGAATCATTGTTACAAGAATAGTCGCGTAAGTTTGAGGCACAAATGTATTGACTTTTGGGTCAAATTTAAATTTTGGAGGTGTTTAAGGTTGTTAAGGGTTACTAAATAAATATATTAATGTTTTAGGTCAAAATAATATTACCAATGATTTCGGGAGATCCGAAAAACTTGAAATAGTCGTTTAGCATATATAGCGGTTCAGAGGGATAAAATAGTAATTTTAGTGTTTCGGATGTAAATTAACTCTAGTTTTGAAATAAATCATAAAACTAAAATTTTTTAGGTTAAAAGAACATCAAAAATAAATCCGGAACGTCAAAAATTCCTAGGGTAGTCATATGGATTAAAATTAGAATGTTTAGTGGCAAAGTCGTAATTTCAGAGAAAAAATATATTTTTCAGCCCATGAACAGTAGAATTTGGGACTGCTGGGTTTAAAACCCAGATTTCAGCCACTTTTCTTCCATTTTTCTAACATCTCTCACCCAAAAGTCCTTCACCAATCTTAGAACTATAGAGAGAAAGAGAGAAGAAGGGCTTGGGCTTGGGCTTGACTTGAGGATTTTGAAAATTAAGCTTGGAATTTTGATTTCTAGGTGGGGTTTTTCTCCCTTGTTTGATTTTAGTTATGGGAATTTGATTAAACTTATGATTTGGGGGGTTTTGAAGTATGTTATGATATTTTACATAATATGACTTATTTTCTTGGAATGGAAATGTCCTAGTTTGATTTTAGTTTAGGGTATTTGATTAAACCTATGATTTGGGGGTGTTGAAGTATGCTATTATTGTAACGCCCCAAAATACACTCTGGACGGAATTACATTCAATAACCATTCATACCATGAGAGCACTATGATAAACCATTACTAAATAAGTCTTCATCACCATAATTCATAACAATTACATAAATATCCCAAAAGAATATGCTATCATTGGCCTTTACATTTCCAATGAAAATTTATTATTGTAGCGTATCGGAAATGACAAAAGAAATCTAGACTATACAGTGTGTCCATAGTAGTATTCTAGTCTAGAACAAAAATAGACGACCTCTCTAGATGTCCCATTCGGGATCCAAGTATCCCTCAAGTGAAGCTTCCCCAGGGTACGGCTCGTTAGCATCGGGTACGTCCTCTGGCCCAACATCTGAAAATGTTCAACGGTAGGGGGTGAGCACTAAGCTCTGTAGAAAAATTCTCCCAAACCCATACAAGGTTTAGAAAAGCCTGTAAAATGGTCGGTCTAATTTCACAAGTAACATATTTATAACCTTTGAAATAAAACAGGGACATTTAAAGAAAAGATCTCAAGTTTATTTCAAAACATTACTTGAAGGAATAAATAAACAATCACCCTCTAATAATAATCATTAATGGTTGTAGACAATTTCCAATAATTCTTTAGGTAGGTGACATACTTTGTGGTAACCTCCACCTCCTTTTT
>CM042201.1:2961115-2971499 GCA_023539305.1 Ilex asprella | reverse complement strand
TATTGTTCACGGATACCGGGGAAAAGGGTTAGTATACTAGACACCTTGGAAGGATTTCGTCAATGCCGTATGAGACGGTACACGCCCTTCCTAAATTGGCCTGTGATTGTGATTATATATAGGTGAACGAGGTAGATTCGTTGGGTAGATTCATGAGAAGCGACAGCCTACTTGAGTGGTACCAAATATAAATTATTGTTCATTGTACCAAATAGTATTTCTCCAAGAGTTTCAGGTAGTATAGGATGCCGCGATAACTTGTGGAAATGGTATATGGTGGATTGGATTATATTGGAAACTGTTTGTCAATTAAAGTCGATTTCATTCTCTTTTCATTGCTTTATTATTGTCCAAACTTGAGATCTCTTTTAAAATGCCCTTGTTTTATTTCAAATGCTATATATGCTATTTGTGAAATGAGACCGACCGTTTTCTATGTTTTTAAAACCTTGTTTGGATTTGGGAGAAATTTTCTATAGAGCTTCGTGCTCACCCCCTACTGCTAACCTTTTTCAGATTACGTACTTGAGGAGGAGTTAGGAGCCGAGGAGGCCGTCCAGTGGGAGACTCCGATCGACGGGAGTGTGGATCCCGAGGTGGACGCTTAGAGCGACCCCTTTTCTTTTGTTCTAGACTAGGATGTTCTTTTGAAAATTTTGTAGCCTAGTTTAGTTTGTATTTTCGCTGCAAGACTGACTTTGATATTCTTTTGGAGATGTAAATGCCATTGGTGGGCATATTCTTTTGGATATTATTGTATATGCCTGAATAGTGAAGTAAATTCTTTTGGATATGAAGTTATGTAGTTGCTCTCATGATTGTAAATGGTTATTGAATGTAATGACATCCAGGGGGTATTTGGGGTGTTACAATAACTGTTGTTGTAGGCAAACTCCACTAAGGGTAAGTGTTTTTCCCAACTACTCTTAGGGTCAAGGACCCATACCCGTAGCATGTCCTCTAAAGTATGTACAGTTCTCTCAAACTGACCATCCGTCTGGGGGTGTAAAGTTGTGCTCATTATCAACTGTGTCCCCATGGTCCACTGAAAACTCTCCCAAAATGGGTTGTGAAGTTGGGATCCCGATCAGATACTATAGATATAGGCACCCCGTATAACTGGACTATCTCTTGTATGTACAACCAACATAATTCCTCCAATGGGAAAGTCATTCGCACTGCCAAAAAAATTTGTTGGCTGCATAAAACGCTCCACTAACACCCACACCGCGTCATGCCCACGCAATGTCCATGGAAAATGGCTCACAAAATCCATCGTGACATGCTCCCATTTCTACTCTGCCACCTCTAAAGGCTAGAGTAACCCAGCTGGTCTCTGGTGCTCAGCCTTGACTTGCTGACACGTAAGACATTGACTAAAAAAGCGTCCAACGTGCCTCTTCATCCCACTCCAATAGTACTAGTGGCAAAGATCATGGTAAATCTTCCTGCCACCTAGATGCACAGCAAAGCGGGAACAATGAAACTCCCTAAGAATCTCCTCTCTCATATCGGTAGACTGGGGAACCATAACCCTTTCCCTGAACCAAAGACTACCATCTGCGTGAATGGCCCAGTCCTCGTCACTTTTACCTAACTGTACCCAATCCCTGATAGATGATATCTCCATTTCCTGCCCCTAGGACTCGATCACCCTGCTCAGTAGGGAAGGCGTAGTCACCAAACTCCCTAAAGTACCATGAAGTCTGACCCCTATAGTGTCGCCCGAATTGCCCCATAGTCTCGAGCATCTGTCACTCTTGGGAAGCTATACTAGTCGAGACTCCCCATGAATTCCGACTGAGTACATCAACCACCACGTTTACCTTATCGGGATGGTAATGCAAAGTGAAGTCATAAATCCTCCAGGTACTCTATCAACCTGTGCTGCCTCATATGCAAAGTGAAGATGTACTTCAGACTTTTATGATCTGAAAACACCTCAAACTTTTCTCTATATAGATAGTAGTGCCATGACTTCAAGCCAAAGACAATGACCGCCAACTCCCTGTCATTTGTGAGATAGTTCTGTTCGTGGCTCTTCAACTGTTTAGAACCATAAACTTTCACCCTCACTAGCTGCATCAAAACACACCCAAGTATGTCCTTAGAGGCATCACAAGATACTGTATACCTTTGAACCTTCTCCAAAACAACAAGAATAGGAGCTGAAGTAATCCTTCTCTTCAACTCCTGGAATGCCTTTTCACACAAGTCATCCCACTGCAACTTGACCTCCTTCCTGGTCAATCTAGCCATGGGTGTAGCTAGTCAGGAGAAGTCCTAAATGAACCTCCAATAACACCCTGCCAATCCCAAGAAGCTATGTATCTCGAAGACTAATTTCGGCCTCTCCCAACTCATGAATGTCTCAACTTTCTCTGAGTCCATGGATACACCCAAAGTCGACATCACATGTACCAAAAAATTTACTTCTGTCAAGTAAAATTCACACTTGCTGAACTTGGCGTACAATTGATTGTCCCTCAAGGTCTGAAGAATAACCCTAAAGTGAGCTTCATGCTCCTCCTCGAACTTAAAGTAGATCAGGATGTCATAAAAAAAACCATGACAAGATGATCTAAATAGGGTTGAAACACCCTATGCATGAGATCCATGAATGTCACCGGGGCATTCGTCAATCCAAAAGACATAACTGTGAACTAGAAATGCCCATATCGCGTCTTAAACGCTATCTTAGGGATATCTGCCTCCTTAATGCTTAACTAATGGTATCTCGTGCGCAGATCTATCTTGGAGTAGACTAGTGGCCCTCTCAGTTGATTAAAAAATTCATCAACTATGCCAAAAGGTACCTATTCTTGATAGTAACCTGATTCAACTGTCGATAGTCTATACATAGCCAAGGGATCTTATCTTTCTTCTTGGCAAATAATACCCGATTAATGAAACCTTTATCCACAAATTCTTGCAACTGGACTTTGAGTTCTTACAACTCTGTAGGTGTCATTCTATGCAGAGTCATAGAAATAGGAGCTGACCCAATGGTGAAGTGTACATCCCAATGTGAAGGTAATCCCAGTAACTCGTCTGAAAAAATATTCGCATACTCACAAACCACCTGAGGCAGACCCAACTCTTGTTTCACCTCATCTTCCAGGGTAAGGCTTGTTAGCCAACCCATCAACTGCCCATGCCAGCTGGAATCATGAAACTTGAAACAAACACCCTCCAATGTGTAGCCAGTGACCTTTTTTTGATCACAATCAAAAAAGACTCGGTGTGTCGCCAACCAATCCATCCCTAAGTATAACATCAAACTCAGACATTTCCAAGACCCTAAGGTTCACCGTGAGTAGAATCCTCGAGATCTTTACCTCACAACCCCGACATATTTGATCAATGCATACCCTATCTCCTAGGGGAGAACTCATATGCAATGGCTCTTCCAAGGTCTCAACCTCTAAGCCCAAATCTTTTGCACACGATGTAAAAATAAATGAATGTTATCCACTAGAGTCAAACAATACCCTTGCCCATAAGTGAGAGAGCAAGAATGTACCATGTATCACCGATTAATCCATTAGCTCAGTTTGAGTAATGATGGCATAGACTTGTCCTTGTGTTCCCAAAGTCTCGATCTATATGTTCTGTCCTCAACATGGACCTCGACCCATGCCCTGACCCATCTGGCCTGATAGCGAAGTCCCTGCTCGACAAGTAGTAGGGCTTGTGTAGCATCCTAACTGGTTTCCCTAGCCCATGGTGGGGTATGGAGGAATGAAATTATTCTGTGGATGCCCTACCGATGACTGGGATTGAGATGTCCTATAGCTCTGGGATCCCTACCTCTAAGGATAATCCCACTTCTTTTGGCCCAACTGGTGAAAATTGAAGAAAGTCCTCTGGTCTGCCTGATAAATAATCCTGAAATTTCTGCCGTCATCGAAGGATTGACCTTGGCCTTGGCCTTGGTAGCCACGGCCCTGTCCTTGATACCCTTGTGGGTAGAAGTTTTCTGCTTTTTCCTTGTACTAGAAGAAAGGGATTGACCTTCTTCTTCTTGTCCTTAGCACCAGCCTCCCGGATGTCCCTTGCATCTTCCACCTCTCTTTCAATGGCCATGGATGTCTCGACCATTGAATCCAAATCTTATAGGCGGTAGCCCATAATGTTTCTCTAGCTAAACAACTTCAAGCCATCCTCGAACCTCCTCACTTTGCCCAAGTCTGTGGCCAGATAATCATTGAAAAAATGGGCAAACTAGGTAAACTTAGCCATATATTCAATCACTGTCATAGTCCTTTATTTCAAATCCAAGAATTCTTGAACTTTTGCCTGCTGAATTGTTGACGGGAAGTATTTACCCATGAAGAGCTACTAGAACTCTCCCCATGTCATTACCTCTAGATTCTTCAAGGCCTTTTCCTAATCCCACCATAGATGGGCCTCTCCTTTAAGAAGGAACGTAGCTAACCTTATCTTAGTGGCACTGGATGTGATCTCCATAGCCTTTAAGATCTTATCGACTTGTTGGAACCAATGGTCGGCTACCATCGGATCCGTCCATCCAACAAAAGACGGTGGCTTGTGTGCCTTAAATTTTTGGAGGTTACTAAATCCCCCTTGACCCACATTTGCTATAGTTTGTGCAAAGGTAGCCTCTATTGTGCCTATAGCCTCCACGAAGGCTTGTTAGTCAAAGGCCGGTGATGGTTGATTGTTGTTTTGCCCACCCCCTCAACCGTTTCTGTGACGTCCCAAAAACTAGGGGTCTTTTATTAACCATTGACCATCCGTCAACCCGCAAAAATAACCTTGCTTGTCGCATGTCCTAACATTATGTCAATCATAGCCCCTTAACCGAGATTATAACCCACATGAGTAACCCATGTTCCATTAATCATTTACTCCAATTGAGGTCTAATGTGCCTCAATATATGTCATCTAATGTCCATTTGTAACATTAGGACTCAAGGAATCAAAGTCCAAAAGCATAGCAAAAGAATTTTAAAATTTTTGATTTTTGGAAGGAGTACCGGTACTGATTGTCTACTGTACAGAATCGTACCAGTACGCATACCGGTATGATTTATCCACTTTAGTCTGTTTGACCTATTTTTCATTCCCGATTCATCTCATACCTTTCAAAATTATCACATATATGTTTAACAACATGCCCAACATAAAACTTGACACATATAAATTCTATTACATACAAATTTATTTGATTACATGTTAAAGCCAAATGTTCATAATAATTTTACAAAAATCCAAAATAAAGCCACATTCTGATTTTCTTCATTCATGAGGTCCGAAATAAGAGTCATCTGTCGGTGAATACCCAGCACTTGAAATATTTTTCCCATGAAGGGTGAGTCACGTTCAATAGGGTATCTCCTACAAAGGCTACTCTCCAACCTAAATGCATATAAAATGTACACATGCAACATTTAACAACTCATACATTCCAAGCAAGAATATGCATTCAATGTTGGAATCTATCATGTCATGCCATGAAATGAGAAAAGACTCACTCATGCATCTTAACCTGAGCCCTTCCCAGCTCTCCAACACATGCTAGTGTCAATGTGTATTAACACATCATCTATGTGGTACATCAAATGATATTTACCAATTCAGGGTCTTTCTTGGGGTGGGTATTTATGGACTTACACTAACGACACCCAGCCGACATGAAATTTATGGGCTTCTACCAAC
This sequence comes from Ilex asprella, assembly GCA_023539305.1. Taxonomy (NCBI): domain Eukaryota; kingdom Viridiplantae; phylum Streptophyta; class Magnoliopsida; order Aquifoliales; family Aquifoliaceae; genus Ilex; species Ilex asprella. Next base: position 2,965,817 of record CM042201.1, on the reverse strand, counting down.
GGTTTTGTGTACACCGACACGCTTTTATGGACTAGTTCTAACAGAGTGTGTATCCAAATCACCGAACCTTGCACCCGAGGGATCTTCTATCCCTTCTTGTTAACCCCAACCCTCTTTACCATGTGAACCGTGCAACTCGGTCAAGTCTTCTACCCAACTTCCTCGAGCTCACCCGTCATCCACCAAATGTGGTGTTGATGATAACCATGCACACACGCACACCCACATGATGCGATGTTTCCATGCTTATACAATATGATGTCTCATTGCAACAATAATACCATGTTCAATGTGATAGGAATGACATATGAACTATTTCAAATCATTTCACAATCCCATGACAAATTATATCATAGCATATAATCTTCATAATCTTTCACACGGTCCATATATCACAGGTTCATATCAACGTTTTATTTAGAATCAACACCCAAGCATGTCATCACAAAATCAAGCAATAACACACTTAATTCCCAAGGCATAATGTAAACACATAGCATGCTCACAATTCACAAAGCTCAAGAAATTACATTAAGCAATTTTTACGTACTCAATCTAAGATAAAATTTATTCTTCCCAATTTCAATACCCATTTCTCCAAAATCTCATCAATAGGTAAGTCATATATATTTCTATCAACCTACTCATTTCGTAATAACATTCTAGGTTGTAAATAAACTTAAGTAAGAGGGAACTCTACCTCTTGAAGCTTAGAATCAATGTAGGAAGCTTCAAGAATTCAACCCAATCTCTAATCTAAGTTTTTCCAAAATTTTGGATTTCAAACCTTTGGTGAAAGCCTTCATTTTTGGTATGGATGCGTAACCTTCGTCGAGGAGACCGACTTTTATTCTTGGTCCGAGTAGATTCAAGTTCCGGAGTGGCGTAGATTGTAGAGAGAAGGTGGAGAATCCAAGCCCTTTCCCTCTCTTCATTCTATCGTGTGAATCGACTGAAGATATGGGGAGAAATCTAATTTTCTCCCCTATTTATATTTTTCAATGGCTTGGTCCACAACGCGCCACACGTCCCTCTTTTTTCGTGTCTGTTTTAGTCCCGAAAGGATTAAATTTTGCTCCACTTCAAGTTCAAAATATTTTTATTTTAAATTGCCTTCATTTACTTCCCCAAATTTAAAATTTTATTAAAAATTTTATTTTTGGTTCACCCGAGGCCCGATCGCCTCGTAAAATGCAAAAAATCTAACTATCTCAAAATTCAACGAAATTTGACCGAATAACTAGATTTTACAAGAGGAATCCAATGTTGATGTCTATTTTTTTATTTGAACTCTAGAAAAATTTCAGGTATACAACCCGTACCGTAGTGACAATTTATCGTTTTACCTTTTATTCATAAAAGTTCAAATTTACCTGGGTTTTACAGTTTTGATGTCCTCTTCCTCTATTTTCCATATACAGACATGTCAAATAGCAATAGAACACTAACTTAGTATCCCAAGGTAGGGATAAAAGTCGAAGCATTGAGATTTCGCTCCTTATCTCACTAGTAGATCATGTGTCACTCGCTAGTAGACATCTACACCATTAATTGTCCTCTTCCTTCTCTTTTTGATCCCCAAGGTTATATTCTTCAGCCCTTATGTATTGATTAATCCTAATTAGTGTATAATTTGAAAAAAAATAAGTAATCAAATTAGTAAAATAAACTCCTTAAAACTTAATTTTATGTTTGTAATTACATGATCAAATGCAGAAATACAGGAAAATACAAGAAAATTTTGCAAAGCTTGAAACTACAAAGGACTAAAGTGCAAATAAAGAAACTTGGACCAATCAGGAGGTGACACATGAAAAAATGAAAACATAACACTTGGACCAATCAGGAGGCGACATTTGGCACACTCAGAGCCCAACACATGGGAGCTCAAGAAGGCGACACCTAGCACCACTACAAGTCACCACCATTCCGGAATGGTGGTGAAGGGGTCCTAACCCCCCTTGGCCATGCACATTCCCCCTCTATAAATAGGGGGCTTTCTTCCTTCTACATTCATTCCATTCCAAAAGTTTTCACCTCTCCCTCCAAAATGCCAACTGGCTGTCCAAGCTTCAAAGAGAGAAATCATTAGAGAAAGAAAGAGAGAAAAGAGAAAGAGAAAACTAGTGTGTGTGATACCTTCTTCTATATTTATACATTTCTATTGTAATCTTTCTAATAGGATAATTGAACTACTGCCACTTTTGTGTCTTGAATGATAATAAAAGTGGTTGTGTTTCAATTTTCCTTGTGAAATTTCTGTTGTAATGAATGCTACCCGCACTCCTTGCTTGTATGTAGCAATGAAGCGTGAGTAGTCGTTTATACCCTTTCAAATAGGGTAAACATATGTATAATATTAGTTAGATTATGAAAATGTTGATGTTTTATTTATATGTTTATTTATATATGTATTATATGCTTAATGCATGATACAGTGATATACGTAATTTTGGTGTTGTGCTTGGAATTATGTCATCAGTGTATCATAAGACCCACCAGTTAAAGATCTACGGTGTTCCTACCGGTATGACTTGTCCTCCACCGGATCACTGAGGATGTTTAAATGACATATATATATATATATATATATATATCACAGATGACCTATTGGGTAATTCAAGTATTCCTCATGAATTGGTTCTGCCTTCTGGTTCACTTGAATTAGTTAATTGACACATCTATAACCAGCTTTCCTAAGAAGTTGTTGTGTTATGCTATATTACCACCAGTTAACCTAAGAAGTGGTTGTGTTATGGTTTATTATATATGCACTTGCAATCATGAGATCAATTGAATAACTCAAGTATTCCTCATGAATGACTTGTTCTTCTGGTTTGCTTGTGTTAATCAATTGACGTGGATATAACCAGCTTTCCTAAGAAGTTGTTGAGTTATGATTTACTACCACCAATTAGCCTTAGAAGCGACTGTGTTACGGTTTATACACATCAGACCTGCCGATTAATTGTCCAGTAAAATGGAAGTTAATTGTTGTGAGGTAGCATTTCTAGTAATTAACCAATATGAAGCATCCCTAAACTGAAGGATATCTTTTAAATTCATGTCATTAATCTGCTTTACTTACGCACTTTATTCTCTCCGCACTTTATTTCCACATTTTATTTAAATTAAACTAGTTATCAAACTAAGCTCACATTACAAGCTATAAAAAAATGCACTATTTCAAACAACAATTTTACTATCTTTATTTATTTTATTGTCTAAATTACTAAAAACTCTTCGTGGGATCGATACTTGGACTTAAAACCGAGAAAACTATAATTTGACCACTTATATTTGGGTGTATAATATAATATAATTCAGACACACTAAAAAAGTGCAAATCGTATATCCTTTCCATGTATATTTCTCATGCATATTATTCGTTTAACACATAACATTTTGCATTTGGAGTACATAACATGTAATGCACAATGGATGCAATGACCTAGATCCATGCCCCGCAAGCCCTAGGTAAATCGAGAACCTAGGCTCTGATACCAAGATGTGGTGCCCCTAAAACCTAGGGTCCTTTGTCAATATGTCGAACACCCATCTACCAACAGAAGTATCCAAGAATGTCATATAACCCGACACCACATCATAACATCACCTTCACTGGGATCATAAATAACACAGAGTTTGGGTATAGTCTCCCTTGTACCGGGCACTCCCAAATACATAACCTGTATATATTTCAATCACTTGACTATTCCAAGGTCCAATATACGTCAATTTGTCTTTAATATTACTCCATTTACATTCTTTGAACAAAAAGACTCAAGGCCCAAAGGCTTGGCAAAGTTATTTTAAAATTTTTGAGGAGCTACCGGTAGCTCATGCACAAGCTGCAGGTAGCTAAGCCCTCTGCCAACAAGCCACTAGTGCAAATTTTTTTTAGCAGTTACCAGTAGCTTGTGTACGTGCTACCGGTAGCTAAGTCCTCTGGAATTTTTCTACTGGTAGCTCAAGACTTGCTACCAGTGGTGTAAACCCCCACACTCTTATCTTTATATAGCAAGTAATTATTTTTGAAATGCTAACATAGGTGATGAGGTATGCATGAACCCTATAAATTGTAATAGTAAGAATAAATACTAGGGAGACAAATTGATTGTGAAATTTAATTTTTGGAGGTGTTTAAGGTTGATAAGGGTAACTAAGAAAAAATATTAATTTTTTTAGGTCAAAATAATATTATCATTGAAGCTTGGAGATCTAAGAAAAAAAAATTAGAATAGCCGTTTAGCACATATAGCGGTTCGGAGGAATAAAATAGTAATTTTAGTGTTTTGAGTGTAAATGTATTTTAGTTTTGAGATAAAACATAAAAATAAATTTTTTTAGGTTAAAATAACAATAAAAATGAATCCCGAATGTCAAAAAACTTTAGGATAGTCATATGGATCAAATTGGAGATTCTTAGTGGTAAAACCATAATTTTAGAGAAAGCCCAAACAACCTATGAACAATAAAAATCGGGATTTGACTGATCTTATAACACAATTTGATCCCATTTTTCCTCAATTCTTTCACTCCACTCTCACCCCACACCTCTTGAAACCTTATTGGAAGATTAAAGGAGGAAGAAAAGGGAAGAAGGAGGTCACTAGAGCTTAGGTTCTTACTTGGAATTTTGAATCAAGGTAGGAGTTTTTTTTCCATTCTTGTTCATTGAGGTTATGGTATATATATATAT
>CM042201.1:2946977-2961015 GCA_023539305.1 Ilex asprella | reverse complement strand
CCTCAACTAACATTTTTATATCTAATCTTACCATCCACATAATTTATACATACATCGATATATATATTAACAGTTCCATAGCATAAGTACGTTACTATATAACGATAGAAATATGGGGGTTTACAATCCACCCCCTTAAAGAAAGTTTCGTCCTCGAAACTTACCTTAAGTAGAGAACAGATAAGGGTCCTTCTCTTGCATCTCTTGCTCTGGTTCCCAGGTAGCTTCCTCCACCCTATGATGTTGCCATAATACTTTCAACAGTCGGATGACTTTATTGCGAAGCACCTTCTCCTTAGTATCCAGAATCTGCACCGGCTGTTCTTCATATGTGGCTCCATCTTGAACTTCAAGATCCTCCAAATCCACAACAAGCGTTGTATCGGATTTGCAGTTTCTTAACATTGAAATATGGAACAAATCATGTACCCCTGGTAAGTGGGCTGGTAACCGGAGCTGATATGCCATATTTCCCACAACTTTAATCACTTCGAATGGTCCGGTATACCTTGGAGCCAATTTCTACTTCTTGCCAAATTTCAAAACTCCCTTCTTGGGTGACACCTTGAGGAACACATAGTCCCCCTCTTAGAATTCCAATGGCCTTCGTCTTCTATCAGCATAGCTTTCCTGTCTACTTTGTGCTGTGAGTAGTCTTTCCCGGATGAGTTGAATTTTCTCCGTAGTCTCCCGAACAATCTCTGGCTCAAACAGACTACTCTCTCCAGCTTCTGACCCATAAGTCGGGGACCTACATGGTCTCCCATACAAAGCCTCATATGGAGCCATTCCAATGCTTGCTTGATAACTGTTGTTATAAGCAAACTCCACCAATGGAAGATGTTCACTCCAACTTCCCTTGAGGTCCAGTACACAAGCACGTAACATATCCTCTAGAATCTGTATCACCCTCTCGAATTGGCCATCCGTTTGAGGATGAAAGGCAGTGCTAAAATACAACTCTGTACCCATAGCTCGTTGTAGACTTTGCCAGAATTGCGCCACAAGCTGAGAATCACGATCCGATACGATGGAAATTGGAACTCCATGTAACCTAACAATTTCTCGGATATAGAGCTTGCTCAAAGTCTCTAAGGTGTCAGTGGTCTTCATACTCAAGAAATGAGCGGACTTGGTGAGTCTATCTACAATGACCTACATGGCATTGTGCCCTCGTGAAGTCCGTGAAAAACCCGTCACGAAATCCATGGTGATGTGATCCCACTTCCACTCTGGAATAGGCAAGGACTGTAGTAATCCTCCAGGCTTTTGATGCTCAATCTTCACTTGTTGACATACTGCGCACTTTACAACGTACTTGGCCACATCTTGTTTCACCCCTCTCCACCAATATTGACGCTTCATATCTCTATACATCTTGGTACTACCAGGATGTATAGAAAATTTCAAACGATGACACTCACCCAACACTTCGTCCCTTACTTGGTCATTATTCGGTACACATAGTCTTCCACGAAACCGTAACTCATCATCATGTATAGACCAGTACTCAATAACCTCATTATTCTCCAATCTACCTCGGATAGTTTCCAAATCCTTATCTAACCGTTGTAACTCCACAATCCTTTTTAGGAGAATTGGTTGAGTCACAAGATTAAATAAGCGTGGTTGATCCTTCTGTCTATCCACCAATAGATCAAACTCCTCCAAAGCATCAATCATCTTCCACCTATGAACAACAAGAACATTGATTTCACCCCGAGACTTCCTGCTAAGTGCGTCTGCTATCACGTTAGCCTTTCCCGGATGGTAGTTGAGCGTGAAATCGTAATCTTCCAAATATTCAATCCACCTTCTTTGCCGAAGATTCAAGTCTTTTTGGGTAAAGATATACTTGAGGCTCTTATGATCAGAAAATACTTGAAACTTTTCTCCATACAAGTAACACCTCCACGACTTAAGAGCAAAAACCACAGCAGCAAGTTCCAAGTCGTGGGTGGGATAATTATGCTCATGAGCCTTGAGTTGCCTAGAGCCATAAGCAACTACCTTACCTCATTGCATTAGCACACAGCCCAAGCTTCGCAAGGAAGCATCGGTGTAGACATCATATCCTTCCCTACCGTTAGGAATAATGAAGACAAGAGCTGTTGTCAACTTCTCCTTCAAGGTGCGAAAAGCAAGTTCACACTCTTGAGTCCACAAGAACTTTTCTCCCTTCTTCGTAAGGCGAGTCATTGGCATTGCTAGCTTGGAGAACCCTTCCACAAATCTCCGGTAGTGTCAAAGCAATGAGTAGCACCTGGATCAAATGAAATTCAGGCCCAAGAATTGTAAAGAAGAATGATACCTTCAACAACTGCATTGGAGACATCTTCCTCCGGTTGTGTCAAAGCAAAAATCCTTCCTTGGTGAGCGCCGTCGGGGCCTACAGCTGCTAACGGTCTCTGTGGTAGTGGCCTTTGTGCATTACACTGTCTTTCCGTCGGGGTGTTCCTTTGGGGTGGAAGATTCGGACAATTTTTTCGAATATGCCCCAAGCCTCCACATGCATAGCAGGTTAGTGGGTTTACTCCTACCCTCTCTGGTACGCCTCCAACTCCTCGAGCTGTCTGAAGTCTCCGTCCGACCGTCTGATCTGGGCGACGGTATGGTGCCGCTCTTTGTACTCCACTGCTGCTAGCACCCGTCCTAATCGGACATCCCACGCGAAGTTCTGTTGTCGCAGGTTGTCCTCTGTGTCTCTCTCCACTAGTGCGACTCTATCAACAAGATCCCCAAATTCCCGAATCCTGTGAGCCACGAGCTTCTCCCTGAAAGTAGGCCTCAAACCTTGCTCAGAGCGTTTGGCCCTCCTGGCCTCGGCAGATATAAACTCCGTGGCGTAGCGAGAAAGTTCATCAAACTTCCTCTCATAATCCGCCACCGTCATGTTACCCTGTCGCAGAGCGAGAAAGTCTGCACTCATCTTGTTCCTGACCGATTCAGGAAAATACTTGTCTTGGAAGATTTGATCAAAATCCTCCCAAATAAAATCATTGGTGTTTATCCTCCTTTTCACTGAATCCCACCAATGATCTGCCTCCCCTTCCAGTAGATATGTAGCCAGACCGACCCGTAGATCCTCGACAACTCCCATGCTGTCACACATCTTCTTCACTCGGCGAATTCACCTATCCGCCTCCAAAGGGTGAGAGCTTCCTTGGAAAGTAGGTGGGCGTTGCCTCAAGAATTCTCTAAGAATGATCATCCTCCTATTGTCGTCTGCATTGCCCGGTACAGGAGCTAATGGTTGAAACCCCCCATTATGGTGGTGGTTATTTCCATTCTGGTGTTGTACCAGAGTGATTAGCTCCCGTAGGCATTGATAGATGCCATTCATTGCATCAGGAGGTGGTGGTGGTACTTGACCTCCACGTCCACGTCCACGTCTACCGTCCATCCTGCACATCAATTAAAATTAGTTTCCTTGATGTACAAGACATAGTAAAGATGTGTAGATTTAAGCATAAGGCTTGTATAAGCCTTAAGTCACAATTTATTCGACCTACTCCTATCTCTCTAGTGATAATCCATAACCTACAGCTCCTATGTAAGACCTAAAGCCTAAGCTTTGATACCAAACTTGTAACGCCCCAGATGCCACCCTGGTCGGGATTACTATCTAACACCATTCACATCATTAGAGCAACTAAAAATTTCCATAAGTAACAAATATTTCATTCATCATACAGAATATTTAAAGTGTCGTCCAAAAGAATAGGCCAAACTATGGCCATTACATTCACCAAGAGTATTTTATCTCGCAGCGGAATAAACAAAAGATCACTAATACATTATCACAAAAGAAAGTCCCTAGTCTAGGACATAAGTATAACAATTCTAAACATCTCCCTCGGGATTCACGCTTCCATCCTGTTGAGCATCCCCAGCTACCTACTCATCAACTCCGAGAGTGTCCTCTAAACCATAATCTAAAAGTAAATATTATTTGTAAGGGGTGAGCACTAAGCTCTGTAGCAACATTCTCCCAAACTTGAGCAAGGTTTAGAAAAATATAAAACAGTTCGGTCTCATTTCACAAATATCATATATATTTTGAATTAAAGCAGTGACATTTAAACAAATTCCAAGTTTATGTAACAATAGCAATATAAAGAATAAGTGAAATCAATATACAATCAAATAATCCATCTACCATCAACAGTTTCCAACAAGTTCTCACGGAATCCCTTACTTCCTCGAAACTCTTGTCAAACTATTTTTGGTACCATGAACGATAACCCATATACGACTAATAATCCATTCCACCATAAGCAGTTTCTCTCAAGCTTTCCCATACCTCCCAAAACTTGTAGAAACCGTTCGTGGTACAAGGAACAATAACACACAATGTATTCGTATCTCAAGTATGAAGTAGCTTCCACATGGTCACCATCGAAAATATTATGCCTCACACAAAACCGCATACAAATCACATACACATCCTTTTCCACGTTACCCCGTGAGCGATAGTGGTTTAGTCCTCGTAAGGCACTAACCCCACTATGAGTGGTAGGATTTTACATGCTCAAAAATCATAATTTTCATAATGATTTTACAAGAACTCAAAGTAAAGCCACATCTCGGGTTTTCTTCCTCCTTAAGTGCTCGAGTGAGTGTCGTCCGTCGGTGTATATCCCGCACCTGAAATATTTTCCCGTATAGGGTGAGCAACGCTCAATAGAGTATCTCCTACAGAGGCTACTCCCCACCCTAGTGCATAGGCAATGTTTACATACAACATTCATACATAATAGCATCCCAACCAAGAATGTGCAACTTTATTTTGGAGTTTCACCATGTCATGCTATGAAATGAGGTGAGACTCACTCGTGCACTTTAACCCGAGTCCTCACCGACCCCCACAACACAATGCAATGCACTTGTGTAATGTAACCGTCAATTGACGAAAAATTCATCCAATGATTGTTTGAAACAAAAGTCATGTATTTATAAAACCATATCATTGTTGGATGTTAATCATTGAATGAGTATTTATATAAATCAAAATCTTATGTCTTGTTGGGCAACGAATTTTGGAATTCCACTGCCAGCTTCGTATGCCTAATTCACCTTTTTTTTTGGAATTGCACCGACGGAAGTGAATAAACTAATAACCATGTTTTACACCTGAGAGAGAGTTTAGCCCTACTTGCTATACTCGACACAATTTTTTCATGCATGCAACCGTGCGACTGAGTAGGAACTTCAATCCCACTTTCCCGAGCCCACCCTTTAAGCACCAAGTATGATGTTTGAATTAACCATGCCCATACACACACACACCCATACCATGCCCAAGCCTATGAATGGTATGCCTCTGTGCAAATGCATTGTAAAGTACCATTGCATATCAATGTCATGTCTCATATGTAATGAATGTCACATGGACAACTTAAATCACACATTTCATCATGTATCATGGACAATTATATCATATGCATATAACCTCCAAAAACTCATCACAACGTCAATATATTAATACACATATATTAACATTTCTTTCCAACACCACCCTAAGCATGTTAATACATAATTCAAGCAACAACACACTTAATTCTCAAGGCATAATGTAAACAGATAACATGTCCACAAAACAACCCATATAGCAGCCTACAATAGCCCAAAATACTGCCCCAAAACAATCTGTATAACAGTCCATAAAACAGCCTAAAACAGTCCACAATTTTAACCCAAATGACAAGAATAAAACCAAAGTTGGAATAACCCTACCTCTTAGAGCTTAAATCAAAGTGTAGAGCTCCCAAGAACACCAACACAACCTCCAAAACTTGATTTCTCCAAAATCTCCCCTTGGATCTTCGGTGAAATCACTCATTCTTGGTGTGGTTGCATAGCCCTTGTTGCGGTGATCGACTTTAACTCTTGGTCTGAGTCGATCCGAGCGACGGAACTTCAAAGATCATGGATTGAAAGCATGAAGATCAAGGTTTTCGTTTCTCTTTTCTCTCTCTCTCTCTCTCTCTCTCTCTCTTTCTCTTTGGATGGCCAAGGGTGCTGAACAATGAGATATTTTCCTCAAAATTCAGATATTTGAACGATATTTATAGTTGCAAATGTGCGGTCCACAGCGCACCACATATTTCCTACTTTTGGGTCTGTTTTTCATCTCGAAATGATTCATTACATCTCGGTTTAAGTTCAAATTAATTTTATTTGAACTTTCATTCAATTATGAGGAAATTTTATAAAATTTATCTGTGGAGACTTTGTGAGGTCAGCCGACACCTAGTCGTCTCGAACGACATGCAAAATCTAACTATCTTGAAATTCGACGAAATTTGGCATGACAACTAGATTTCGCGATACGAATCCAACGACGAAATCCGTTGTATCATCCAAGTTCTAGAACACGAGTATTTTAAATACGCATTATAGTGGCAAATTAACATTCTGCCATTTTTTAGGAAAAAGTTTAAATTTACCTGGGTTTTACAAACAGCCTGCAATCTTATTACTTTATTTTTGTACTAGTTATTTTCATATATTTATGTAGTCCTTTCCTATTATATTGTTTTTTCTATCACTTGGCTTCATTCACACTGGCAGTACATACTTCACTTTATGTTCCTCGTAGTTATATTAGGATTCAGCCGTTAATGTTTGAACTTCAAATTTTGATTACTTAAATTTATATGGCATCTTTGGAAGTCCTACATAAGAAGCTACTGATATTAGTTGGACCAAGTCTTGGATCTGCTATTGAAATTGATTTTACGTTCAATTTTCCAAAAGTTGGAAGAATTTCATTCAACGTGAACCCTTTAAATGTCATGTTACCAACCATCCTTCTATGAGGATTTTGACTCAACGGATATCTAGGCAAGCTTCATATAATTAGATAAAATGTTCTCTATTTCTCCATTTCCAAATTTCACTCTTTCTGTCGTGCACACACACAAAATTTTGCAAATACTACTTGTTAACTTTTCCAATTTTAATAGGCAACGAATACATGTGAGTTAAATATTATGTGTAGTTTGGTTATATGTAATTAGTCCATTTATCATTTTGGATTGATATAATTTGGTATTATTTAACTGGTTGTTGGTAGAATAATTTCCCTCTAAATAGAAAGTGATAGAGAATCTCAAAGGGCTCATTACAAGGTTTTGTCTGTACATCTGTTTTGACATGTGGTTCAAATAGCAATATTCTTCAAAACCCCCATGTGTTAGACATTTCAGACTATCAACTTAGTCATGTAAGCATTATGGCAGTGTTTAAATTCCATTTGTTGGTGTTCTCTTTTTTTGAGGCCTTGTTTTGAATCTCATTTTTTTTTATGGCTACACTAATATTATATATGGAGAAAAGGCTAGGACCAACTACTAGTTTGTTTTTGTATTGGTTTATCTATTTCCTTATACTTTTATTTGTGGCGTTTCACGACAATATCAACATGTATATTTATGCTAGCATTTGCTAATAGTGAATGCTTTTAGAACATTGGAGTTCTATTTCATATCATAGTGTCTTGGATATTATTGTAATACTACTTTCTTATGCAAAGTTTATGTTATCATTTGCAACAAGGAAGGTACAAAATCTAGTCACCTAACATTTTCTTATCTTATTTGCCACAAATGTCAATCCATTGACGACCCATAACAATCATGACATAGAATCTTAGTATAACAAGAAGGTTAGGAATGCACAGAAACCAGCTAAATAATGCACATAGACTAAGTAAGGGACAAATAAGACATATAACTTAGAGTAAAATATGATTAAGTACTAAGGAGTAAGACTAAGAGTACATCACAACAAACAAAAATAGAGCTAAACAAAGAAAAAAGCCAACAAAAAACCAAAAGTTGTTCAAATTGCGATTTTTAAACCTAGACTGCAGAAAAACCCGATGTTGCTCGAGCGAAGTATGGGGTCACTCACGCAGCTCCTAAAACAAAGTACCTTTATTTTCTGCTATTCAGCCTATTGCAGACCATTCCCAATCAGTCTTATTATGAATGCATGCTGTAATTTAGTCTAAAACAATTCAATTTAATGCATGGGAGAATTTGGATTAAAATTAAATGCAATTTTCAATTCTAATCATTAAATGCATAAAACAAATATAAAAATTACACAAATTCACATTTTAAAAGATCCATCCAAAATTCATCATTTCAACACACTACTCAAGGTATATTCAAAGATATTGAAATTACTTGCAAGCATCCTAAAGTAATGTTTCCTCACTAGGGTTAAACGTCATTCACACATATTCAAATTTTGTTCAAATTTGACAAATTCAAGTGCGACGTGTGTGAAACCAACCTCCAATACAAAAAGGATTCTGATTAATTTAACGCATTAATAAGCTTATCATGAAATCCTAAATGCGTTGTCTAAGTGAATACATGACCGGTTAGTGAGTGTCCTAAATATTTTCTTTTTAACAACTCTCCCCTCTCTATTATCCTTTCTTCTATATGGCTTCAATTAACATGATTGTAAATTATGTACTTCAATGTATAATTCAAAATATGATAAAAATGAGCTTTTTCAATGAACAATTAACATATAAGCATGAGTACTCTCACAATTAAATTGTAGTTACTTTTTGCTAATTATTTTTGCCTCACCTTTTTTGTTACACCCCAAAATACTCATTGGACGACATTACTGTCTAAAACCATTCACATCATGAGAGCAACTAATAAAATTCATAAATAAATAAAATTTTATTCATCATATATAATATCTACAACATTATCCAAAAGAATATGCGTAATCATGGCCATTACATCCAAAAATCATATTTGATCTTGCATCGGAATAAACAAAATATCATCCATACATTGTCTCAAAATGCCTCTCCTAGTCTAGGACATAAAGAGAACAACTCTACACATCCCCCTCGGGATCCACACTTCCATCCAATTGAGCTTCCCAAGCTAATTGCTCATCAACTATGAGCTCTTCCTCTAAACTGAAATCTAAAAATGGTGTTTGTAGAGGGTGAGCACTAAGCTTTGTAGGAAAATGCTCTCAAACTCGAACAAGGTTTAAAAAACATATAAAACAGTTTGCTCTCACTTTACAAAATATCATATATAAATTTGAAATAAAACAGTGACCATTTATCAGATCTCAAGTTCACACAGTTATAATAAATTAAATGAAGAGTAAAACCAATTTCCAAACAATAAAGCATTCCAACAATAAACCATTTCCAACAATTTTGTATCATTATCCCCAATTTGTATCTTTCCAACAATAAACTATTCCACCCACATTTGTATCTGTATCTCAGGTAGAAATTAAGATTTTACATGAATACATACATTGAGAATATCTTGGCCCACACATACCCCCAATCCTCACAAGGATATACAACTTTAGGAAGGTCCTACACCGAAGCATCAGCAGTGACAAATCCAACCCAAGAATAGTATACTAACTCTCAGTCTCGATACCACACGAGTGGTAGGGAACCTTCAAATCCACACGGAGTAAAAAACGCATCTACCCACTCTACGATACCCGGTCAACGGTCACCCATGTCTATCCAAATATCCACGCAAGAGATACTATACCAAATAATTTCTCAAATAACAAGTAAATCAAAACCCCTCAATTCCATAGGCATTTTTCTAACATAACATCTCAAGAATTTTTTTGTTCCAAATAAAGCACTAGAGTTTTAAAATCAAGAACAAAGGAATATCAAGAGAAAAATCTCCATTTCTTGAGAAACTAGGTTTTGACATCAAGAACACGAATTTATGGCTGTCAAACCATAATTTCCCTAAAAAAACATGGTAAGATTTTCAAGAACATCAAGAAACAAGGATTCCATAACATATATCTAAGATTTAGAGTCAAAACATATACATATATAAGCCCTAGCCTCAATGAACAAGAGTAAGAAGAAACACCTACCTTTCTTCCTTAGTGTTGTGTGAAAAACTAGAAATTTGATCCACTTCAATGTGAAAATCCCTCTTAATCTTGTGTTTCTCCCCTTCTTTCTTGTTCCCTAAGGCTTTCTAGGGTTAGAAATGTTGAAAGGAGGCTATAGGAGGCGGCCTTATGCATTTATAGGGTGAGAAAAAGTCCAACTGACATAAATCTGATACTCTGATTCGTAGCTCACGTTCGAACGTCATTTGGCGTTTGAACGTCAAAAGTGCAAATTGGTATATCACGTTCGAACGTCATTTGACGTTTGAATGTTAGTTGCTCCTAGTACTTTTATTTTTCCATTAGAAAAAAGTACTGGAATGAACTGTCTTTCGAATGTTCCGTTCGAATGTCATCCCATTTTCATCTTAACTTTCAATGAAGTTTTGGCCCATTTAGAGGTCGATTTGGAAATATTCATAAAATACTCTTTCATAGAACTGGAAGTCTAGTGTTTACTGTAAAAATTTCAGATCAAATGGACATCAAGATCAAAACTTATGGTCCAATTACGAAGGTAGTGCCAAAATTCTTTCTACTCAAGTTCTATTAGAAATGTGTTTTAACTCCGGAATACTTCCTAATTTCTAATACACAACATAATACCTCTCCCATTGTTTCTCGATCTTTGTATTTAATGAAAATCTTTTTTTGACCTAAAAATATTTTGAGCTTACCTAACAACCCTTCCCAAGTTTAAACACCTTCGAAACTTAAACTTCGTAATCAATTTATCCCCCAAGTATTCATTTCTACTGTTATAATCTATATGGTTCATTCTTACGTTATTACATATATTAGAATTACTAAACAATTATATTACTATATTAATATAAACATGTGGTGGTTTACATTTTTAGATTTTGCCACCTTGGGCTTTTTTTCACACAATTTGGTCTTTGGCAACTTTTAAGGGATTGAGGTTTTAACTAACCTTTAGTCATGTGTTCACCTATCACCAAAACATAGGTTCATTCAAGATTATCAATAATTCAAACTAATCAGACTCCTAAGTGTGAAGGTAAAGGACTTGATCCGAAATGTGTACACCAAAGTACAGGCGGTCAAGCTGTAATAATAATCCGATTTAAGTCCAGGGTCGAATCTACAAGAAACTATTGTTGGTGTTTCGAAGTAAGCAGTGGTGGAGACCAAATGATTATAACCCTTGAGATTTGAAGTTTTGTGGTGTATGGGATTTCCTGGACAGGATATATGATTCTTTCCAAGAAGGTTTTTTAGACAAAATACAAGATAAGTTCAAATCTAAAAAGTCACTCTATAGTTAAAGGATCCAGGCATGTAGTTAATCATCCAATTTATTATATTTTTGTTTGATAATTCAATTAACCCTTGTGTCAACAACAAGTTAATCGGAAGATAAATGTGGATTGTGAGAATTAAGCACATAGTTATGATGTCTTTCTAAAAGTTTATAAGAATTGTGTGTGCCGAGACTCAACCCGTCTACAAGCAAGCAAGTGTTTGTACATGACATCCAACCATGACATTAATATTCCATTTCCATTCTTTAACTGAAACACAATAATGGGAAAAATTGAAGGGTAGTCATGAAGATCTAGCCGGGGTACTTGCCTTAAACTAATGAGTCTTTCTATGTAAGAGTTATCTATGTTATATAAAGTACTCACGGCTATACAAAGTATCTTAGTTTTGCTAGATGCAGTTAATCATCCAATAAGCAAGTGAAATGTAAAGCATTAAGCATACACAAAATGCACAGATATAACTTCCGGATTATTTATACATGTCAGTTACCTCTTACTAAAGAGTGAATGAGAAACTACTCACTCTTTATGGCTTTGGAAAAGCTAGAAAAGTGAGTGATGCTCATCCCTCAAAGTAGAAGAAGCACAAAGTAAAACACAATACAAAAGGAGCCGATCTTCAACGAAGTGAATCACGTTCCACCTTTCACGGTTTTGGCAAAGCTCTAGAGAAATGGAAGAGTTTCATTCCTCTATGGGAAGAAAGAATCTCAATCAATGGAAGTGAATGAAACAAATATTCAAAGTAGAAGAAAGCTAGTCACTTTTGGATGGTTTCCTCCTCAACCAAAAGACGATCTATCTCCCTCTATGCAAGTAAACATAAAACTAAGTCTAAGACTAATTCTACAACAAGCAAAGAAAATGTTGGTGTAGTGCCAATCCAACACTCCTTAAAGCTCCCACAATGGGAGTATTTATAGGCAAAGAGGAGGGGCAAGGGAGTGTGAAAGAATAGTTCAAGACCGATGAAGTCTAATTGAAAGCCAACCACTTTGCAGCCAGTCTGAGGACAACGTTTGAACGTTGTCTGGCATTTGAACGTTGCTTCTGTCTTTGCTAGATGGGCGTTCGAACACCAGGTAGGGCCTGACCTTCCCACTCAAATGGCCTGTGATCTTTTGTGAAATCCATTTCTACACTCCATGCACAACTTGATGCTTTGCACTCAGTATCCTGGTCCTCAAATAATTCAAGGGGATGTTCGAACATGGTACTCAAGTACCTCAGTGTTTTTCTTCTTGGCTGCAACACGCCATGTCTGGTTTTGCATGAAAGTTTGATATTCGTTGAATTTATGTCCTGACATGTCATCATTTAAACTCCATCAAAGTATAATTAGTCTTAAAAAGGCATAGTAAGACGCTGATTTCAATTAATAATCACACCCCAACCTAAATATTGCTAGTCTCTATTAATACAACAACAACTGAATGTCAATCAATGTCATTTTCGTAGGTCATCCAATTGCATTTAGCATATACAACAAGTTGTTAAACCACTAGGTTTACCCTAGCGGATAAGTGTTGTCTCGTGAGGGTTTTCAGTGAAGCTACCCACAAACTTCAGTCGAACAGATGTGTATATGAGATTTTTGGTTAAAGTGAGTTAGTATCATGGTCATTGGGACACCCAACCCTCAATTTTGACTTTTATCCCACACATTTCTTTTTTATAGGTATTTATTCTATACAAAAATTAACACATGTAATATTGGCATTTGGAATTCCCCGTGTAGTAAGAATGACTATTCTAGCAACAATAATTATTATATAACCATCATTCCACCTTACCACCTTCCATGGATAGCTTTGATTTTACAAACCTCTTGTGGAATGCTCTCAACAAAAAAAATTCTCTCTTGATTATAATGACTTGTCTCTCAAAGGGCATGTGATCAGAGGATTGCGAATCGAAAAAATCACATGCACAATAAATATGGGAGTGAAGTTTTAAGGAAACAGACTAATCATATATGGCATAATCTCATGGAAGAATATTGATGCAATTAAGAAATACTATTTAACATACCACAACTTTGGGTTGACGATCTACACATGCATCAGACTTGAGATCAATTAGGGCTTTTCATAAGTTGTAATGTTGTAACACCCCAAAATACACCCTGGACGACATTACATTCAATAACCATTCATACCATGAGAGCACTAAGATAAACCATCAATAAAGAAGACTTCATAGCCATGATTCATAACGTTTACATCAATATCCCAAAAGAATATACCGTCTTTGGCCTTTACATTCACAATGAAAAGTTTACTATTATAGCGCAGCGGAAAGTACAAAAGAAACTAGACTACACAATGTTCAAAAGAATTTTCTAGTCTAGTACAAAAGAACCACGGTTCTAAATATCCACCACGGGATCTAGGTTCCCCTCGAGTGGAGCCTCCCAATGTCCCGGCTCGTCGATGCCGAGATCCTCCTCTTGCACTAAATCTGAAAAATGTAATTGTAGGGGATGAGCACGAAGCTCTGTAGCAAAATCTTCCCAAACTCAAACAAGGTTTGTAAAAACATCTAAAAGGGGTGGTCGCATTTCACAAATAGCATACATAATGTTGGAAGTAAAACAAGGACATTTAACAACGGATCTCAAGTTTAAATAACAATACTAATAGAAATATACCATCACAACCAATTCCCATAATCATCCATTTCAAAATATCATTATTTTCCAACACATGATATACTATTGTTCTCTTAGGAATGAGCATCCTTACAAGGAACCTCTCACCCTCAAGGTTTGAGTTATTTCAAGCATCCT
The DNA here is from genome assembly GCA_023539305.1 of Ilex asprella. Lineage (NCBI taxonomy): Eukaryota > Viridiplantae > Streptophyta > Magnoliopsida > Aquifoliales > Aquifoliaceae > Ilex > Ilex asprella. Next base: position 2,947,005 of record CM042201.1, on the reverse strand, counting down.
TACAAGGAACCTCTTGATAATGTTACAA
>CM042201.1:2905843-2946877 GCA_023539305.1 Ilex asprella | reverse complement strand
GTCACTGCCATTGGGATGGTAGACGCCCCTTCCTAAAGTGCTTGTGATTGTGATTGTAATTGGTGGACTAGGTAAAATCGTAGGGTAGATTCATGGGAAGCAAACATCATACATGGTACGAGGATGAACCAAAAATACTTGGAAGTTTGCTAAACTAAATTTTTGTGATTCATTTATTTAATTATTGCTACTGTCTAAACTTGAGATCTCTTTTCAAATACCCCTGTTTTATTTCCAAGATTATATATGTTAATTGTGAAATGAGACCGACCGTTTCCATGTTTTTAAAACCTTGTTTGAGTTTGGGAGAAATGTGGCTACAGAGCTTCGTGCTCACCCCCCTACAAATTATATTTTTCAGATGTGGTGCTAGAGGAGGATCTCGACATCGAAGAGCCGGGGCATTGGGAGGCTCCCCTCGAGGAGAACATGGATCCCGATGTGGACATGTAGAGCAGTAGCTGCTTTTGTACTAGACTAGGACCTCCTTTGAAAGATTGTGTAGTCTAGTTTATTTTGTAAATTTCCGCTGCGCTATAAGAGTAAATTTTTTTTGGGAATGTAAAGGCCAAAGGTGGCATATTCTTTTGGGATATTCTTGTAAACATTATGAATCATTGCTTGAAGTCTCATTTATTGATGATTTATCTTAGTGCTCTCATGGTTTAAATGGTTATTGAATATAATGCCGCCCAGGGTGTATTTTGGGGTGTTACATTTAGGGAGATCTAGGTTTTCGCTAAAATAGAAACCCTTGTGCGTGAGTGCGAACAGAAGCAAGACACACATGTACAAATAGAGTAAACACATGCAAATCATGAGACAAAGGACTGAGTCTTCGGGGTATATGGTCATGGATTTGTGGGGCTGGGTCGTTTTTATAGAGAACAAAGAACAACGAAGATGAAAAAAAAGGAAGAAGAATGGGGCCAACAACTACGGATGGGAAAAAATGAAAAAGGGGTGGGGGCCTTCTAAAGGCGTCCCAGCGGGTTGGGTTGGGTTGGATTTTTCCTGACCCGACCCTTTTTTGGGTCGACAGGCACGAATCTGAGAAGAATATTCTGGATCCATTAAAAGAATGGTTTCCACATTTTTAACAAAGTCCTCCAAAAATGGTTTCAACCGCTGACCATTAACGGTAAAGATATTACCATTTGATGGGTTTTCTACTTCCACTGCTCGATATGCGAATATTTTTTTGACAATGTAAGGCCCAATCCATCTTGATCTCAACTTACCAGGAAAAAGATGGAGCCTAGAATTATAGAATAGGACTTTTTGGGAAGGTTCAAAAGACTCTTGCATAATATTTTTGTCATGAAAAATTTTCATCCTGGACTTAACAATCTTAGCATTCTCATATGCTTCATTTCTTAATTCTTTCAGCTCATTAATTTGAAGTTTTTTTGAAAGTCCAGCCTTGTCTAAGTCAAAGTTCATTGCTTTAATGACCCAGTATGCTTTGTGTTCCAATTCCACAGGTAGGTGACAAGGATTGTCATAGACTAATCGATAGGGAGACATGCCCAAAATTATTTTGAAAGCCGTACGATAGACCCAAAGTGCATCAATTAGTCATAACGACCAATCTTTGCATTATGGGTTTACCGTTTTTTCTAAAATCAGTTTGATCTCTCGATTAGCCAATTCAGTTTGTTTGCTAGTCTGTGGATGATAAGGGGTTACAATTTTATGAAATATCAAGTACTTTTTCATCAAATTCCAGAAAGAATGATTACAAAAAGAGCACTCCCATCACTTATGATGGATTTCAGAATTTTGAACCTAGACAAAATGTTTTCTTTTAAAAAATTGATCACTGTTTTGTGATCATTGTTTTGGCATAGAATTGCTTCGACACATTTGGACACATAGTCTACAGTTACTAAAATGTATAGATAGCCAAAGGAAGGGCAAATGGTCCCATAAAATCGATGCCCCAACAGTCAAAGATTTCAATTATCAGAATTGGGTTCAAGTGGATCATGTTTCTTTTAGAAATGCTTATCAACTTCTGTCATCTGTCACATTTCAGACAAAAGGAGTAGACATCTTTAAAAAGTGTGGGTCAATAAAATCTACACTGCAAGATTGTTGCAGCAGTTTTCTTTGATAGAAATGGCCACCACATGCTTCAAAATGACAAAATGATATTACCTGTGTACTTTCATGCTCGAAAATGGAACGCTTTATGATTTGATCCTTACAGTACTTAAACACGTATGGATCTTCCCAAAAGAAATTACGAACCTCCCTCAGAAATTTCTTCTTATCCATCAATATATAGGAATGAGAAAATGTACTAGTAGAAAGGAAATTAGCAATATTAGCATACCATGGTGTTTCCATGACTGTGAATAGTTGTTCATCTCGAAAATTTTCAGTAATTGGCAGTCCATCCTCATGAAATTCATACGTTAACCTGGATAGATGGTCTGCCACCACATTCTTGACACCTTTTTTTATCCTTAATGATCAGATCAAACTCTTGGAGCAAGAGTATCCATCTTAAGAGCCTTGGCTTGGCATCTATTTTTGTGAGCAAAAATTTTAATGCTACATGGTTAGTGAATACAATAACAGAAGAACCCATAAGATAAGATCGAAATTTCTCTAGAGCAAAAACTACAACAAGCAATATTTTTTCAGTTGTTGAGTAATTCATTTGAGCATCATTCAAAGTCTTGCTTGCATAGTAAATTACATAGGGTTTCTTATATTTTATTTGTCCCAACACAGCACCTACAACATAATCACTAGCATCACACATCAATTCAAACGACAAAGTCCAGTCAGCGGGTTGCATGATTGGAGCAGAAATTAACATACCTTTAAGCTTGTCAAAAGCTTTCTGGCATGCTTCACTCCACACAAAGATTATGTCTTGACTCAGGAGATGACACATAGGTTTAGCTATGGTACTAAAGTCTTTTATGAATCTCTTATATAACCCTGCATGTCCTAGGAATGATCGGACATCCTTTATAGTCTTAGGAGTAGGCGAGTTTCCAATCAGATCTATTTTTGCCTTGTCAACTTTCATACCTTCAGACGACACAATATGACCCAGGACAGTGCCTTGTGTTACCATGAAATGACATTTCTCCCAATTGAGCACTAGATTGGCTTCCTTGTATCTTATTAACACTTTCTCTAGGTTGGTCAAACACAATTCAAATGAGTCACCATATACACAGAAGTCATCCATAAACACTTCCAAAAAAATTTCAACCATATCACTAAACAAGCTTAGCATGCATCTTTGGAATGTTGCAGAAGCGTTACAAAGTCCAAAAGGCATCCTTTTGAATGTGAAGGTCCCAAAGGGGCATGTGATCGTTGTCTTCTCCTGGTCATTAAGTGCTATCTTGATTTGATTGTACCCAGAATATGCATCCAGGAAATAGTAGAATGTATGTCCTGCAATTCTTTCGAAGACTTGGTCAAGAAATGGAAGAATAAAATAGTCTTTTCTAGTTACCAAATTGAATTTTTGATAGTCTATGCACATCCGTCATCCTGTGATGACTCGAGTTGGTACTAGTTCATTGGCATCATTTTTTACTATTGTGACCCTAGACTTCTTGGGCACAACTTGAGTTGGACCAACCCATTTGCTATCCAAGATTGGAAAGATTATCCCTGCATCTAATAGCTTAAGCACCTCAGTTCTCATAACTTCCTTCATGTGAGGGTTCAATCGTCCCTGTATTTGACGAGAGGGTTTTTAATACTCTTCAAGGTATATAGCACGATTGCAGATTAACAAGCTTATATATTTTAAGTCAGCAATGGTCCACCCAATGGTACTTTTATGGAGTTTGAGAACTTCAATCAACTTAGACTCTTGCAAGTCCGTAAGCTTAGATGAAATTACCACTGGGTATGACTCTTCCTCTCCCAAGAATGCATATTCGAGGTCATATGGGTGCAGTTTTAGCTCAGACTTTGGTGGCTTGACACTTGATGAGAATGACTTTGTACCACTCGATGAAAGTTCCGCAAATTTGGGTGCCCATGCCTCAATAGCATAAGTGGGGCAACTTTGTAGATTTGGTTCATTATCTGTTGATTCAGATATGCTAGGTTCCAACAGATATGATTCAGCAGAGGTTTCACAAAAGGTAAGGCTCACAAGTTCGTGAACCACCGAATCAATGTAATTTATTTCTCTTACTACCTTGTCCTCCCTAGGGTGCTTAGCAATATTAAAAATATTCAGCTTAAGAGTCATATTCCTGAAAGTTAATTACATGACTCCATTCTTGCTATTGATTAGTGCATTTGAGTTTGCTAGGAAGGATCGACCAAGAATTATAGGAATTTAGTTCTCTGAATACATTGATGGCTGAGTGTCTAGAACAATGAAGTCGACAGGGAAGACAAATTTGTCCACTTGGACAAGTACATGTTCAACAATGCCCCTAGGATTTTTACAGATCTGTCTGCCAACTGGAGTGTGACACAAATGGGCTTGAATTCACCCAGACCCAACAATTGGTAGACAGAGAAAGGGATCAAATTGACACTTGCCCTAAGATCGAGGAAATCTTTTTCTATTCTGAAGTTTCCAATGACACACGACACAGTTGGATACCAAGGGTCTTTGTATTTTGGAGGAGTTTTGTGTTGAAGTAAGACACTGGCTCTTTTTTGGACATTTTGGCTTCTCTTGATCGTGCGCAAGTCTTTTAGAAACTTGGCATAAGACGAAATCTATTTGATTGCATCCAAAAGTGCGATGTTGATCTTTGCTTACTTGAAAAGCTCCTAAATTTCTGGCTGGTTATTCAACTTCTATTCACCTTTGATTCATTGGGGAAAAGGAGCTAGAATAGGGCAAGAAGGATCTTTTTTCTTTGATGGTTCTAGATCTTTTTCAATCACAGGTTCAGGCTCAACTAGTTTAGTCCATCGGATTGACTGAGGTTTTGGCCATGGAATCAACATGTTTTTGATTGTTTTGTTACTCACCTTGCCACATTTTAGTGTAGTGATGACTTGGGCTTGCGGGGTTTCCATGATTGAAGGATTTTCCACATGAAATTGGCCTTGTGGAGAATTTTGGTTGGGCAAGAAACTTCCCCTTCTCATGTGTGCTCATATATTGGGTCAATTTTTTGGATGTGGCTTTTGATATCCTCGAAAGATTGTATAGTTTGAGCTTTGAAATCAATGAAAGTCTGCATAGAATGAGTGTTGTAGTTCGTTTGGATTTGCATGAACTGGTTTAATGTATCCTCAAGGCTCCTCTCGTGTGGTGGTTGGTATGGTTGATATACATGAGGTCCTTTAGGTGGTGATTACGAATTTTGTGGATTCGTGGGAGCTAGTTGTGTGTTTCTCCAACTGAAATTTGAGTGATTCTTCTAACCTGAATCGTATGTTTCAGAATATGGGTTGCAGTAGGCTTGTTGAAGTTAGAAATTAAATTTGTTTGTTCCAACAAGACCTCTTTGAATACAGGAATGGTTGGACACTCCCCAGTAGGGTGTCCTGTCAGCGCACAACTCCCACACACTTGTTTTGTGGGAGGGCCAACATCAACTTGATGTACCTTTTCATCCCTAAAGTTTTAAGCTTTCGAGATAGGGTGAACATTTTTGCTCTTAGGTCATCATCCTCTTTCAAGACATACTTGTTCCGTTTGGAAGTAGATGATCTGGCTTCAATAGTGGCAAGAGAGGTTGAGTCCCACATCTGAAAACTATGAGATATGGTGTCAAAAAAATTGAATGCCCCCTCTAGACTCTTAGCCATAAACTCTCTTTGGGCCATCATTTCGACAAACTGATGTAGTCTAGTGGGTAAAGAGTCATAGAAAAATCCTACCAAAGTCCAATTCTCAAAAGCATGGTGTGAGTAGGATTGGAGCAGATCTTTGAATCTCTCCCAACTTTGGTAAAAGGTTTCTCCTTCTTTGATCAAAAAATTCATGATTTTCCATTTGAGTGCATTAGTGCGGTGTAGAGGAAAAATCTTTCTAAAAAATTCATTTTGTAATGTTTGCCAATTAGGTATTGAAAGAACTTGTAAAGAATTTATCCATTGTTTAGCTTTGTCCTTTAGAGAGAGAGGAAAAAGTTTTAATTTGGCTAGTTCAAAATTTTCTTGAAATATTCCACATACTTCCTCAAAATCTTTTAAGTGTAGGTACGAATTTTCATATTTGAGTCCATGGAGTTGAGGTAGTAGTTGCACTATCCCCGCCTTTAAATTAAAGAGGGGTGTTTCTGGAGGAAAGATAAAACAAGAGGGGACAATATTTCTTGTGGGATGTAAGTAATCCTGCAAAGTTCGAACGTTAGGCACTTCCCCCTCTCTCACAGGGACTTCTCCTTGTCTTTCATTATTTGTCATACAATTTTCACAAGAGTCTGCTACTGATCTAAGTGAAGATGGTTCAGGCTGATTCACAGATCCAAAAGATTTTGCCAGTAAATTTTGATAGTGAGAAGCGTACTCAAACATAAAATAAAAATTATAAACAATAATTCAAAAATATATACAAAAAGGAAGGTCTATTAATTTTTACTTTAAAAAAAGTAAAAAAGTTTTTTTTTAACTTTTACCTTAAAACACCTTTTATGGTTCCCTAGAAAAGGCACAAAAAAATTGACTTGATCCCAAATGTGTACACCCAAGTGCATGCGGTCAAACTGTAGTAATAATCTGGTTTAAATCCAAAGTCGAATCTATAGGGAACTATTGTTGGTGTTTCTAGGTAAGCAGTGGTGGAGACCAAATGATTGTAACCCTTGAGATTTGAAGTTGTGTGGTGTATGGGATTTCCATGACAGGATATAGGATTCTTTTCAAGAAGGTTTTCTAGACAAAATATAAGATAAGCTTAAATGTAAAAAGCCACTATTTGGTTTGAGGATCTGAATATGTAGTGAATCATCTGATTTATTATTTTTGTGCTTGATAACTCAATTAACCCCTGTGTCAACAGCAAGTTAATCGGAAGATAAAGGTGGATTGTGAGAATTAAGCGCATGGTTCCGATGTCTTTCTAAAAGTTTACAAGAATTGTCTATGTCGAGACTCAACCCATCTACAAATAAGCAAGTGTTTCTATAAGATATCCAATTGTGGCATTAATATTGCATTTTCATTCTTTAATTGAAGCACAATAAGGGCGAAGATTGAAGGATAGTCATGCAGATCTAGCTAAGGTACTTGCCTTGAACCAATGAGTCTTTCTATACAAAATTTATCTATATTATATAAAGTACTAACAGTTATATAAAATACCTTAGCATGACTAGATGTAATCAATCATTCAATAAGCAAGTGAACTGTAAAGAATTAAGCATAAACGAAATGCATAGATATAACTTCTGGATGATTTATACACGTTCATTACCTCTTAATAAAGAATGAATGAGAAACTACTCACTCTTCATGGCTTTGGTAAAGCTAGAAAAGTGAGTGATGCTCATCCCTCCAAGTAGAGGAAGTACTAAGTAAAACACATTACGAAAGGAGCTGATCTTCGACGAAAAATAAGTGAATCACGTTCCACCCTTCACGGCTTTAGAAAAGCTCTAGAAAAGTGGAAGAGTTTCACTCCTCAATGGGAAGAAAGAAGCTCAATCAATGGAAGTGAATGAAACAAATATTGAAAGTAGAAGAAAACTAGTCACTTTTGGAGGGTTTCCTCCTCAACCAAAATATGATCTATCTCCCTCTGTGCAAGAAAACATAAAAATAAGTCTAAGACTAATTCTACAACAAGCTAGGAAAATGTTGGTCTAGTGCCACTCCAACTTTCTTTGAAGCTCCCACAATGGGAGTATTTATAGGCAAAGAGGAGGGGGCAAGGGAGTGTGAAAAAATAGTGCAAGGCCGCCAAAGTCCAAGTGAAAGCCAACCACTTTGCAGCCAATCTAAGGACAACGTTCGAACATTGTCTGACATTTAAATGTTACTTCTGACTTTGCTTGATAGGCGTTCGAATGCCAGGTGGAGTCTGACCTTCCCACTCAAGTGGCCTGTGGTCTTCTGTGAAATCCATTTCCATACTCCATGCACAACTTGACACTTTGCACTTAGTATCCTAGTCCTCAAATATTCAGGGGGATGTTCGAACGTGGTACTCAAGTATCTTAGTGTTTTATTTCTTGGCTGCAACACGCCATGTCTCAACATCCTGGTCCTCAAATAATTTAAGGGGATATTCAAACGTGAGTTGGCGTTCGAACATTCTTGCTTTGTTTCCAGCTGATTCAGTTTTGCTCTAGGGCATGCTAGTTTTGCATGAAAGTTAGATATTTGTTGTCTTTGGACCTTTGTTCAATTTATGTCCTAAAATTTTGTCATTTAAACTCCATCAAAGAATAATTAGTCTTAAAAAGGCGTAGTATGATGCAGATTTTAATTACTAATCACTGAATGGCATGCGTGCACCTGATGTAAACCCCTACATGTAATAAAACTTGTACCAACTATGTTTGATATACAAATGTATGTTGTATATGTTTGGGTTGGTCATGGAAGGGTTTGGAATGGATTTGAAATGAAAAACAGGTGAAAAAGGCAAATCTGGACAAACAGTATCGGCACTGTGTATCGCTACCGTACCGTATTGGCACTGTGTACCGTTACTGTTGATAAAACCCAAAACTTTTTAAGTCGCGATCGGTCGGCCCTTCCTCCACTGTAAATACATAAGGATGCCTCTTTAGCCCCATTTCAACACTTCTAACCCTAAAAAACCTTAGAGAGGAATAAAAGAAGAGAAAAACACAAGATCAAGGGAGGTTTACACTTCAAAGAAGATAAAATCTTCTACATTCCTTTCCAAACTACAAAAAGCAAGGTCGGACTTTTCTTTCATTCTTGTTCATTGAGGTTAGGGTTTATATATATGTAAGTTTTGCTTCTAAATAATAGATATATGATATCAAATACTTGTTTCTGGAAGTTCTTACAAATATCACCATGTTTTTAAGGTATTTATGGTTTGAGAGCCATAAAAACCCTAGTTTTTGAGAAATATGAATTTTTCTTCTTAATGTTCACTTGTTCTTGAATCTCAAAACTCTAGTGCTTGGTTTATACTAAAAATTATATATTTGATGATCTCATGCCCATTTTTTTCTTAAATTGTTCCATTGGAAAAATAAATGTGGATATGGATGTGAAATTTGGGGAATTCGGATTTCCTTGTGACTTGAAAGAAACGATTGGTATTGTATCTCTTGTATGGTTTGTTGTGATGGACTTGAATTACATTCGAGAGATGCCATAGAGTGTTAGAGGTTAGTCTATCCCAGTGGAGGTGAGATGGTTTCCTAGCACTTGTAGTGGAATGTTGTTTTTGAATGCAACCACTATTGTTCACGTAAGTTCGAGGTGTAGGGATGGTATACCTTTTTCTTGAAAGGATTCGTCAATGCCGTGGGAGATGGTATACGCCCTTCCTAAAGTGGTTTGTGATTTAGTTATGATGGGTGAACGGAGTAGAGTCGATGAGTAGATTCCCGAGAAGCGACCAACATGCTTGAGATACAAATATACATTGTTAATTATTGTTGATTGTTGCTAATGGTAAATGGTTTCTAAGAGAATTTGTTGGAAGTATGGGATTCCACCAGAACTTATTGAAAATTGTTTGTCATTGGAAATGGATTATTACTAGTAACTTGGTTTTACTCTTAATTTAATTTATTGTTATCGTGTTAACTTGAGATCTACTTAAATGTCAATGTTTTATTTCAAAGTTATATACGATATTTTGGAAAATGTGACCGAATTTTTTTATATGTTTCTAAACCTTGTTCGAGTTTGGGAGGATTTTTTAACATAGCTTAGTGCTCAACCCCTACAATAATATCCTTTTTAGAGTGTGGTCTAGAGGAGGAACTTAGAGTTGATGAGCCGGCCCATTGGGAAGCTCCAATAGAGGGGAACGTGGATCCCGAGATGGATGTTTAGAGCTACATGCTCTTATGTTATACTTTAAGAAATTTATTTTGAGACAATTTAATATCTAATATTTTTTGTTATTCCGTTGTAAGATTAAATTTGATTCTTTTGGATGTAATTTTCATGGTTTAACATATTCTTTTGGGATGTTGTGTAGATATTATATATGATGAATAAAATTATCTTTATTGATGGACTTTACTAGTAGCTCTCATGATGTAAATGGTTTTAAATAGTAATGTCGTCCAAGGTGAATTTTGGGGTGTTATAGTTTTGGTATCAGCGCTTAGGGATTAGGTCTTACATGGGAGTTGTAGGTTATGGATTAACACTAGAAAAGAAGGACTAGGTCGAATGAATTGTCGACCTAGCCCTTAGACAAGCCTTATGCTTGAATTAAGTGATAGTTAGGGTGTCTAGCATATCAATTTAACTTAATTGTAAATTGATGTACAGGATGAATGGTAGACGAAGACGTAGGTGTGGTCGTGGAGGTCGAGCAAACCCACCGTCACCACTTGCCGATGCCATAAATTGTATTTATTAATGCATTAGAAAGCTAACCACTCTGGTACGCCACCAGAATAGAAACTACAATAAGCGACGACAAAACTCTACGAGGGGAGGTCCGATCAGGACTGGTGCTAGCAATAATGGAGTGTAAAGAGTGGCACTATACCATTGCCCAAACCAAGGGGTTGGACAAAGACTTTGGACAGTTCAAGGAGATGGGGTTACTCAGAATAGAACAAACATTGAACCACATCAATGCTTCTCATGTGGAGGTTACGGGCACATAAAAATAAATGCCCATGGTTTCCAAAAAAGACCAATCAAATAGCAGGACAAGTAAATGCACACAAGCCACCACTACAGAAGCCAGTACAACAAAGACCGTTAAGAGCTATAGCCCCCGATGATACTAATCAAGGAAGAGTTTTCGCTTTGACCCAACCAGAGGAGGACGTTACCAATGCAGTTGTGAAAGGTATTGTTCTTCTCTATATCTCTAAGGCATGTATTTAATTTGATCCTAGTGCTACTCATTTCTTCCTACGCACCACGTATGCTATCAACATGTGATTAGAACTTGAGAATCCAGAACATGTCTTGAGTATTGACATGCCTACGGGAGAACGGTTGGATATTAGGAAGAGGTGTAGAGGTTGTGTGCTTCGAATTGGGAAGCAAGAATTAATTGTATACTTGGTTGTATTAGACATGAATGGGTATGCTAGTTTGTATCAAGTCGTTAGGACTATTCTAAGAGACAGATGGCAATTTGGCTTGGTTTGTAAATGATGATAGACATGAATCTTTATGCAAGTCGTATTATTTAGATTGGTGATAGTATGATATTGTATAATTCTCAAATACGATCAATTGAAGGAATATGATGAGGCAACCTCAAATGGGAGCCTAGTTTAGGAATAATTATTAGAATTGTGGTAATAGGTCTTAAATGGATGGGAGGTTGCCTCATAACTATGTACATGAGGTTCCCAATATTAATTTAAAAATATTACAGAGTATTGATTAAATGTACTTTGAATGCTTAGAAGGGTCATACATAGGATACTCATTGAAGACACTATATTTAGGCAATTTTATTTCGTTGTGTGAGTGGTTCGCTACACTTAGACTCTCTAAAGTATTAACAATCGGGATTCTCTTGGTCAAGGGTAGAGTTAACAGTGACTTGTATTCACAAAGGTTGATTGAAAATTTGAGGTCGAGTTGTGGGAACAAACTCATAGACAGATAAAAAGGAAAATCTAGGAAGCCTCACTGAGTGATAGTAGTTACCTTTGACCCTCGATATAATATGGAGTTCTTTTTCTTGTCTCTTTTAATACATTATTAAGATAGGTTTGATTTGTTATACTTGAGTACTGTTGGTATGAGTATTGAAGATTCTAACTTAACAATTAGTGGTGATAAGTGGAATGATGTAATTTGAGGAATCAATGATGATACCTATGCATATTGGCTTTGACATGGATGTAGAAACCTTATGTAATTTTTGGGCTAAATGACTATAGTTATCCTAGTAATTAGCAGATCATTATTATCTTGGCGATTATGAATAATGCTTAATACTAGGATGACTAATGTGATTAAATTAAGGAACATTGGTTTAATCATTGGGAGTCTCTTTTTAGTTTCGATTATATTATAAGAAGTCTGGTGATATGAAATTGAGAGATATTTTGGGATCCTCGACAGTCTATCTTCACATTTCGGTATATTACAAGATATATATATATTGTAATGGATTGTATCATAGGGATTCGAAAGTATAGGTATCATGAAAAGAGTGTGATGTTAATGAAAGCCACTAAGAATTAATTACATGGTTATTAGTTCTAGCTCAAGGTTAGAGATTGAAAATGAATACTTGTGAGATAGAAAATAATTGGCTTTAATTGAGTTGGTGAACGCGTAGAGATATTAAGATTGATCTAAAAGTATGAGTCCAGATACCAATGAGTTATGAAGGGGATTGTAAGGCTTATTGTTTTGAGCTCAAGATTGGGGACTAAGAGCAAATATCTTGGAGATATAGCTTGATACTTAGCCTAAGTATTAGAGTTAGTTAATTACTAAAATTCCCTTTGAATGGATCATATGGATCCTTAGTATACACATTTTAAAAGCTATAATTAGAGGATATATGCGGTAAGGTTTTAGTTGTACACTTTTGTGGAATTTGACATATCATCTCAAAACTTTCAAACCAATGGGAATTCTTATCTTATGGCTAGTTTTGATTTGTGAATTGGTGGATGTTAATTTATATTAGAGTGCGTAGTGAGCCATTTGATTAGATTTAATATTGACGGAATTAACCATTAGTTACGGTTACAGTGGCGTATGTAGAGAGTATAAGCTTGAAGAGTGAGATTCAATTTCTTGAAAAAAAAACTTGGAGTATAGTTTGATGGTTATAATTGTTGGGAATCTTGTGATGTCCACTGAACTACAGAAACTGATAAGTGTCCATTTGATGTGAAGTTATAATTATATTTTAAATATTGTGAGTTTCTCTAGTCTATTGAGAAACAAAGTCGTTGAGAATGATGCATCTATTTATAGAATCATTGTAGATCATGCAATAATGACATTACGAATTTTTGGGTTATACCATAGTTGAGTAAAGGAATGTTGAGTAATCTCATTAGCAAAATTACGTTGGGTTGTTGTGAAATGATTTTGGATGAGATACATATAAGAAGCAAATATGAGGGCTATTGAAAGGATTGGTGAAATTCAAAAGGGAGTGATATATGATAAACATGACCTAAGTTGAAGATCTAGTAGTTATTTATGATATGCAAATAGTTTAGGCAATCACATAGAACTATTGAGTATAAAGAATAGTCGAATGTAGTGAATGAAGGTAAACTTGGCAACTTCATAAATTGTAGTGACAGTGTAAGTTGAAGGGATGAATTTAAAATTTAGGATATGATATTCTATGTTAATCTTTAATTTGATAATTAAAGGATGAATAGAAGCGGATACATCATGGCCAAATGAGAATTAGATACATTAACTAAACGATTAAGTTTAAAGGACGAAACTTTCTTCAAGGGGGGTGGATTACCCCCACATGTAATAGAACTTGTACCAACTATGTTTGATGTACAAATGTATGTTGTATAAGTTTGAGTTGGTCTTGGAAGGGTTTGGAATGGATTTGAAATGAAAAACATGTGAAAAAGGCAAATCCGGACAAAGCGTACCGGTATTGTGTACCGGTACCCCGCTATCCAGAGAGCAAATCATACCGGTATTGTGTATCGGAACTTTACCGTACCAATACTGTCGTTAAAACCCAAAAATTTTTAAGTCACGATCAATTGGCCCTTCCTCCACTATAAATACATAAAAGGACGCCTCTTTAGCCCCATTTCAACACTTCTAACCCTAGAAAACATTAGAGAGGAAGAAAGGAAGAGAAAAACACAAGATCAAGAGGGGTTTACACTTCAAAGAAGATCAAATCTTCTACATTCCTTTCCAAACTACAAAAGTAGGTTAGGGATTTTCTTTCATTCTTGTTCATTGAGGTTAGGGTTTATATATATGTATGTTTTGCTTCTAAATCTTAGATTTATGCTATCAAATACTTGTTTCCTTAAGTTCTTACAAATATCACCATGTTTTGAAGGTATTTATGGTTTGAGAGCCATAAAAACCTTAGTTTTTGAGAAATATGAATTTTTCTTCTTAATGTTCACTTGCTCTTGAATTTCAAAACTCTAGTGCTTGATTTATACTAAAAATTTTACATTTGATGATCTTATGCTCATTTTTTTCTTAAATTTTTTCATTGGAAAAATAAATGTGGATTTGGATGTGAAATTTGAATTTCCTTGTGACTTGAGAAAAATAGTTGGTATTGTATCTCTTGTATGGTTTGTTGTGATGGACTTGAATTACCTTCGAGAGATGCCGTAGAGTGTTAGAGGTTAGTCTATCCCAGTGGGGGTGAGATGGTTTCCTAACACTTGTAGTGGATTGTTGTTTGTGAATGCAATCTCTATTGTTTACGTAAGTTCGAGGTGTAGGGATGGTATATCTTTTTTTTAGAAGGATTCGTCAATGCCGTGGGAGATGGTATATGCCCTTCCTAAAGTGGTTTGTTATTTAGTTGTGATGGGTGAACGAGGCAGAGTCGATGAGTAGATTCCTGAGAATCGACCAACATACTTGAGATACAGATATACATGGTTAATTATTGTTGATTGTTGCTAATAGTAAATGGTTTCTACAAGAATTTGTTGGAAGTATGGGATTCTACCAGAACTTGTTGGAAATGGTTTGTCATTAGAAATGGCTTTTTATTTGTAACTTGGTTTTACTCTTCATTTAATTTATTGTTATCGCATTAACTTGAGATCTATTTAAATGTCACTATTTTATTTCAAAGTTATATACAATATTTTGGAAAGTGAGACTGAATTGTTTTATATGTTTCTAAACCTTGTTCGAGTTTGGGAGGATTTTTCAACAGAGCTTAGTGCTCACCCCCTACAATAATATCCTTTTCAGAGTATGGCCCAGAGGAGGAACTTAGGGTTGATGAGTCGGCCCATTGGGAAGCTCCAATAGAGGGGACCGTGGATCCCGAGATGGATGTTTAGAGCTACATGCTCTTATGTTCTACTTTAAGAAAATAATTTTGAGACAATGTAATATCTAATATTTTTTGTTATTCCGCTGCAAGATTAAATTTGATTATTTTGGATGTAATTGTCATGGTTTGACATATTCTTTTGGGATGTTGTGTAGATATTATATATGATGAATGACATTATCTTTATTGATGGACTTTACTAGTAGCTCTCATGATGTAAATGATTTTAAATAGTAATGTCGTCCAAGGTGGATTTTGGGGTGTTACTCCTGATTTTGAATCTTTCAAATGTAAACACTATCCAAGCACCCTAGGATGAAAGAGACTTTGTCTAATTAATCATGCAATTCAATTTATGCCACCAAATTCTCTGTCTCCTACTTTGAATTAAAGCAATGTATATTTCAAATTTGACTTAAGGATGGAGCAATTTCAATGCAAATCAAAGTGTGAATTGTTATGAACATCAACAAATAGAAAACAAATAAAAAAATTTGCCTTTTTTCAATGTTTTTTTTTATTTTTAAAAATTAACATATACAAAAAACTATATGCATAAAGATGGAATTAAAAATGAAGAAATACAAAAATAATGCAACTAACATAAATCCAAAAAATGAATGTTAAAGATGACATCAAAACTCTTTTTGTACTTTTTATATATTTTTTTTATTTTTCACTTTTCTAATGTTTTTATATTTTTATATATAAAACAAATGACAAAATAAAAAAACAAAAAAAATATACACAAATGTATGAATTTTGTGTGTTTGAT
This sequence comes from Ilex asprella, assembly GCA_023539305.1. Classification (NCBI taxonomy): domain Eukaryota; kingdom Viridiplantae; phylum Streptophyta; class Magnoliopsida; order Aquifoliales; family Aquifoliaceae; genus Ilex; species Ilex asprella. The sequence continues at coordinate 2,931,023 of CM042201.1, read as the reverse complement.
GAAATTCATGCAAGCTCACCTAGGTCCATATAATCACCCCTTCTATTTTTTTGGAGCCATGACCTTGCTAGAAGCACTCGAAGCCTTCAACTTGGTTAAGACGATGAGTTTCTCAATGTCATCCTTGGTCACCCATTACTTTTTTTTCCTTGCTAAAACTTGGGTTAAATCGGGGAATGGGTGGAAGACTAGTTTTTTTTCTCACTGGAAGTGTGTAGATCAACCTTGACCTTGGGGTTAGAAGAAGCCTTGTACACTCTAGCTTGTGGTCATTTAGATGATGATATATGACTATGCTTAGAATCACATGATTTTTCCAAAAGCTTAGAGAATTTTAAAACTAGAGAATTCAAGGCTTTGGATTGATTAGGTAGATGCATAAGTTTCTTATTCAAGACATCCTTATTTTTCATGTAATGTTTCCTACGATGAGAATGTTCTCCACAAGTCTAACACACATCATGATTGGCTTGGGTTTGATAAACATTCTTCCTCTTTGAATGCCTACCCTTGCCTCTACTAGCATTTTTAGTGTTTGTGCCAACTTATAGGGTGATAGGTTGGTGGTAAACTTCACAAACATAATCTTGGAAGAAGTGTGGGTGTTTCCATTTGTGCAGCCTTAACCACGCTTATCACCTACACTCTTACCCATACTCAATATTCTATCAAAATTTTCATTGCTTTGGGGAAGTCTATTAGAGAGTTCATTTGATTCACAAAGATTTTTATCAAGTTTGGCACATTTTGACTCAAGATTCTTTTTAGACTTGTCAAGCTCATGACACTCTCTATCAAGAAACCTGACTCAATCAAGGGGAGACTTATTCTCATCCTCTAGGCCACAAATTAGCGTCTTGGACTTCACCAAGTCCAAATGAAGGGCTCTTGTCTCCTCGTCACTTGAGTTGATATGATCACTCAACGAGAGCACCTTTTCTTGTTGCTTGAGGTATTGTAAATACAATTAATCTTACACATCTTGAATATCCTCATATCATTCTTTATCCTCCACACATGTGGGAATTTCTTCGTCCAAGTCTTCTATCTCCATGGCAGGACTTGTTTCAACTTCACCTTATGGAAGTTTCTCTGGAGGGAGAGGGGAATGGACCTACTAAAGCTGTAAAATTCTCTTCATCATCTTGCGAAGAAGATTCATCACCTAAGGTAGACTCACTTTTACTATAACTCCACTTGGCTGTCATAGCCCTCCTCTTTTTATTAGACAAATCTCTCTTTTTTCTATTTGGGTATTTTGATGCAATATGTCCAAAACCTTGATATTCAAAACATTAGAACCCTTGCTCCTTTCTCTTATCTTTTTTTCGAGAGTTGTTTTCCCCTTTCAACCTTGCTTCCTTAGGAGTAGGTCTACTAGGCCTTCCTTTCGAACTTGAGCACTCAACATTAATAACCTTGAAGCATTTTTTGAACTTCTTTGCAATCAAAGGTAGGCCCTCCTCTCCTAATTGAGGTGACCCAGATTTATCTCCTTCTTGTTTTGTAGAGCTTAAGGCAATGCCCTTAGCTTGCTTTAAGGATGGAAGGTTCATCTCAAAGGTCAAGATACACCCAACTAGGTCTTCTACCGACACCAACTCCATGTTGACACACGTTTCCAAGGATGTAACCTTAGCATGAAACCTCTCGGGTAGATATTTCAAGATTTTTCACTTGATGGCCACATCGTCAACCATGATACCTAATTCAAATGATGAATTTACAATATAACACAATTTAGCATAAATATTTTATCATTTTTCATCCTTAAAGACTTGAATTGAGACATGTACCTTTGGAGTTGGGACTTCACAATGTAAGTCTCTTCATGGAAAAGAACCAAGATGTCCCAAGCTTCTTTGGAGGTGTCACAATTTTTTATTCTCCAAAACTTATTAGGTGTCACAGCGTTGAATATCACATTCAAGACTTTTGAGTTCCACCCCGCTAATTCGATGATGATCTTCAACCAAGTAGTTTAGGATTTCAATTCAACCACCACTTAACCACCTTTAACTTGTGTGATGGTGGTGGGAGGGCTCCAACCCTTTTGCTCACTCAACCATACTCTCTAATCAATTGATTTTAGAAACATTCTCATGCGAGCTTTCCAATATAGAAAATTAGAACCATCAAAGAGAGTTTGTCGTGTAATTGAACTACCTTCTTTTTGAGAATCCATCAAATAATAACTTGTAATAACAATAGATCTCTTAAAGGTAACCTAGGCAAGTAAGAAAATTGTCAATATATGCCTACTTAGTGTCTTAAGTCTCAAGACAACCACGTTCTGATACCAATTTTTGTACCGGGAGGGGAACTCGACGTGAATCTTCCCTCACTATTATACACATTGAGACCAAAACACTTAACCTAGTGGGGGTGAATAGGTTTTTCAATTTTAGCCTTAATTGATTACAAATTAAACTTGTTTATCTCAATTACCTCTCCTCCCAAAGAGGCAATAATGAATGTGAGAACCCCTTTCAAACACCACCAACCAAATTAACCATGACGATTGATTTTAATTAATATGCAATTAATTCATTCACAATCAATTTCACGTCGATACCAATACCCACAAACCCAATTTGCACAACAATAAATGATATAATATCTAGCAATCAAAACATCAAACATATAGTGCATGTGTGTGCTCACAATTGCAAGTGTGTACAGTAAATAGTAAGAGACAATAGCAATTTGGTGATGTAGAAAACCCTCCTCGGGAAAAATCGCGGGGAACCACTCGAGTTTCACCAAAGCCTAATACACCACACGCCAAATTACCATACAAGCACTCGAGTCTTATATCTCTACCAATCTCCATGGCTAGATGTTACTTTACTTGTTATGTCTCTCTATTGTAACTCCTTCTTCGAAGTCTGGTGTGGCTTGGACCTCCCCACCACATAGTTCGTCTAGGCCTCGAGCGATTATAGGCATACCAATGTGTTTGTTCACCAACAAGCTTTTCTACTCCATTTTGTGAAGATGGAAAGAATCACTAGTGGTAGCCTTTGGATTCTTCGGAATCAAGGTTGTGGTGGAAGCTCTCAAGGTTGAAAGATAGATTTCTTCTTTAAAAATCTCTTTAAAGGCTCTCTCAAGACTTGACCTATATGTGGGAAAGACACTCCCTACTTATAAGTTCAAAATAAAGGTAGTCTAAGTAAATAAGAAAATTCATATTCGCGAACGACTGCTCGATCAGTGGGAAGGCGGTCATAGGCTGGAGTGAAAATTACGTTTCAATCCTGACTAAGGAAAGGACTACTCGAGCGACCATGGAGACCGCTTGAGTGAGCTCATAGAGCAAGCCCTATGATACCTTCTGTGACCTTTTTTCTATTTTCTCCTAAGTCATCAAGAGACCGCTCTAGTGAAGGCTAACGATCATAAGGCAGTCTGTACAGGTTTTCAAAGCTTAAAATTATGCAAAAACTTATCCTCTTAAGCACTAAAAGGTGTTGCTCATAGAGGGTTCTAATTGTGACTTAAACTGTGTTTTCAAAATACAAAATTGGTTTAGAAAAAAATTTCTTTGAAAATCCCTAGGAGTCAAAATTTGATTGCTTCCAAATTCATTTTTCATCACAATCATCCTAAGTTAAAAATAACCAAGGGGTCACCTTAGATGTATAAGTCATTGTCTTTGTCCTAAGCATGAAGGTGCATACGAAGGTTGAATGACATATCTTTGAGGCTTGATCCCCTCCATTCAATGTAGCTTTTGGTTCTTGATTTGATAGAATCATGACAATGGAAGTTGTTGAGATTTTACAATTAATTAGCCAATTACAAATATGATCTAAAACCTAGATCCCTAAGTACAAAGGCTATCATCTAGTAATTCCTATCCAATCTCACACCTTGGAGAGAAAAAACTTGGTTGGTTAAAACCAAACCCATTGGAATGTGCATACTATGACGCCCCATACTTCGGGAGTCCTTTACTAACTATTGACCAGCCATCAACCCGCGGAAATAACTTTTCTTGTCTCAATTCTAGACCTTATGTCCAAACAAATCCCCTTGATCAGGAGTTTAACCCACATATATACCCCGTGTTCTTTTTAGCATTTAATTCTCCCGAGGTCCAACATGCCTCAAAATAGTTCATTTAGAACCCATTTGTATCCCTTGAACCAAAGAAAACAAAGTCCAAAAGCATAGGAAAACAGTATTAAAGTTTCAAAAATTTACAGATAGTACCGGTATACAATACCGGTACGCAACAATACTGGTACGCAGTACCGGTACGTCGAACCCTCTGGACTAAAACGTACTGGTACTAAACCGTATCAGTACACAGTACCGGTATAGTCTTTCCAGATTTTTACTTGTTTCACCTGTTTTTCGTCCCCAATCCATTTCAAACCTTTCCACAACCCACCAAAACATGTTTAATAAGGTTTTCCATACAAAATATGGCTTGTTTAAGTTACATTTCAGTCAATTCCATGAATTTAAACATGAATTGGAATTTATTTACAACAGTTTTACAAATAACCATAAAAGCCACAAGCTGGCTTTCTTCATCCTTGGGGCTCGAAATGGAAGCCTTCCACTGGAGTGGATCCCACACCTAAAGGGTGAGCCATGCTCAATAGAGTATTTCCTAAATAGGCTACTCCCCAACTCAATTGTACATGAAATGCTCATTTGCAACCAATTCATCACTCATATGTTACAAGCATGAATATGCTATCAATGATAGGAAATTTATAATGCAATGCTATGGGATGAGATGAGACTCACTCTCACAACCCAACTCGAGCCCTTCCTGGCTTTTCAACACATGCAATTTGCTAATGTGCAATTGCCCGTCATCCATGATCCCTTACCCTTCCTGGCTCTCCAACACATGCAACTTCCCATGGGTATGATTTCTTCATCTATGTTACACATCAAATGACATTTACCAATCTGGAGTCATTTATGGGGTGGGTATTTATGGACTTCCACCAACGGCACCCAACCGACACGAGATTTATGGACTTCCACAAACGGTCTTGCGTACACTAACACACTTTGTGGACTAACACCAACGAAAGTGCATATCCGAACCACCGGGTCTTGCACCTGAGGGAACTTCTAGCTCTTCTTGCTAACCCCAACCCTCTTCACCTTGCAAACCGTATGACTTGACCAAGTCATTGACTTAGCTCACTTGAGCCCACTCGTCATTCACCCATGTGGTGTTGACTAAATTCATGCACAACCACCCACTTAATGCAATGTTCTCGTGCAAATGCAATGTAATGCCTCATTGCAACTCTACTGCAATGTTCAATATGTCATGTTTTCCATATGAACTATATCCAACACATTTCATGTAACCCATGACAAAATTACATCAAAAGCATATAATTCCCATGACTCACAATGTCAATAAACCAATATGCATTTATCAACATTTTATCACAATTCAAGTCCAAGCATGTCATCTCATATTAAGCACTAACACACTTCCAAATCAAGGCACAATATAAACACATAACATGCCCACACTTCACATAATTCGAGAAATTTCATTAGGCAATTTTTACATACCCATTTCAAGATAGAATATATTCTACCTAATTTCAACACTCATCTCATCAAAATCACATCTATAGGCAAGTCATATATATCTATATTAACCTACCTATTTCAATGTAACATTCAAAGTTGTGAATAGACCTAAGTAGGAGAAACCCCTACCTCTTGAAGCATGAAACAACTTGTAGAAGCTCCAAGGAACCAACCCCAACTCAATCCCAAGTTCCTCCAAGAATTTTGGTTTTCCCACCTTTGGTGAAAGCCCTTAATTTTTGGTACGTAGGTGTAGCCCTCGACAAGGAGAACGACTTTACCTCTTGGCCCGAACGGATGCGAGCACCGTAGCTCCGTAGATCGTAGAGAGAAGGTGGAGTTTTTTCTCTTTTCCCTCTCTTCTCTCTCCCTCTTTCTATCGGCCAAGAATGGCTGAACAAATGGGAAAAAATTAGATTTTTTTCCTATTTATATTTTTAGAATACTTGGCCCATAATTGGTCACACGTGTCTTTTAATTCTGGGTTCGTTTTCATCCCGCAACAATCAAATTTTGCCTTGTTCAAGCTTAAAATATTTTTATTTTAAGTTGTTCTTGATTATTTCCCAAAATTTATAATTTTATTCAAAATTTTGATTTTGGGTCACCCGAGGCTCGACTGCCTCGTAAAATAAGAAAATTTTGACTATCTTGAAATTTGACGAAAATTGACGGGGTAACTAGATTTTGCGAGACGAATCCAATGGTGAGTTCCATTTCATCATCCGAGTTCTAGAAAAACTTAGGTTTTTAACCTGTATCGTAGTGGTAAATTACCGTTTTACCCTTTATTCATAAAAGTTCAATTTTACCCGGGTTTTGCACATACTGAGGATCTTGGCGGAGAAGATTGCTCGAGGCCTAAACAAGCTGTGCGGTGGTGAGTTCAAATGAAGCTATCCATAACATTGATGGGTGTGTTTAGTGGAGAGGTTTATTGATGGAAATGAACATTTAACCATGATATTGATTGAGGTATAAGTCTAGAGTACTTGTAAATTGACTTTGAATAGTGAATTAGGCTTTGGTGAACCCCGAGTAGTTCTTCGATGTTTTTTTGAGAAAGGTTTCCGCGTTAACAAGTTGCTTGTGTTAATTTTTGTTAATTTTTCAACACACTTGCGGTTTGATGCACACATAAGTTCATTTTTGGGATTGCCATGAGAGATTGAGTATTAATCAACAAATTGATAAATCAATATATCAATCTTCTTGGATTTGATGAGTTATGGTGGTTGAAAGGAATTCTCACACTTAATTTTCATATCATTGTGTGATCAGGTAATTGTGGTAGAAATAGGTTAAAATTCGAGGCCATCTTAGTTTAATTTTGATTAACCTATTCACCCATTCCTCTAGGTAGTGTCTAGCAACCTACGTATATATTCGTAAGGAAATAGCCACATCATATCTCTCCCTCGTAATAATTTTGACAAACTTTTGCCAAGAAGTGGGGAGAGCATCACATAAGAAACTAACTAACTCCAGTTTTCAAAAGTGTGGTGAGGGAAAGCTTGAAGAAGATCCTTAAATCTCTCTCAACATTCATGAAAAAATTCTTTGACCAAAAAATTCATGATTTGGTATTTTAAAGCATTTGTTCGATGTACATGAAAAAAATTGTAGAATTTTTTTAAAGCTTGCAAATTGGCAATGGACAAGGGCTTCAAAGCATTGATCCACAACCTAGCTTCGTCCTTCAGTGAGAAGGGTAAAAGCTTTCGTCGGGCTATCTCAGAATTATTGTAAAAAGTGTCCCACATGTCCTCGAATTCTTTAACATATAGTTACAAATTTTTAGACTCAGGACAATGAAACTGAGGTAGTAATTAAATGGAGCCTAGTTTGACATTGTACTTTTTAGGATTTGCAGGGAGTATAAAACAAGATGGGACATTGCTACGAACGGGATGTGAATAATCCTCAGGGTTATGCCTTGTTAACTATTGATCACTTCTTCTCTATCCCCATGATGCTATCAACTATCTACTTAAATCAAATGTAGCGAAACTGATTGACTAGATACATGATGAACTAAATGGACCCATTGTTTTAAAACCCTGTTTGGCTTGGAGGTTTGACTTGAACACTAAACTAGGCCAGTTCAGCAATTAAACTGTTAGAGCATTAAACTCATTCAAAACTTGGTGAACAAAAAATTTTGGTTGGTATCCGTTCAAACTGGACGAGTTTATTCAAACAGTCCATGTGATGCCCCAAAATCCGGGAGTCCGTTGATCACCCATCAACCCATGAAAATACCCGTGAATGTCGCATGACCCGACACCAAGTGATAGTATCCCTTTACCCAGGATTATAACCGACAAGTATACCTCGTGTTCAATTATCCATTAGATCTAACCAAGGTCTAATATACCATGATTTATACACAATTATGGTCCATTTATATTATTTGAGGGAAGAAACACATAGCCTGAAAACATGGCAGAGCAGTTTTAAAATTTTAAAATTTTGGAAAGAGTACTGGTACCCAGTACCGGTACTCTCAGCCCAGATTTGCTTGTTTGACTTGTTTTTCATTTTCAATCCATTCCAAACCTTTCCAAAATCATTCAATACATGTTTAAACATATTTCCTACATAAAAATTGATACCTACAAGTTCTATTACACCCGATTCCACATGATTTCATACCACAACTAAGTTTTCATAATTATTTTACAAAAAACTCAATATAAAGCCACATTCCGGTTTTTCTTCACCGCTGATGGCCCGAAAGAGAGCCGTCCACCGGCATGTGCCCCGTACCTAAAATTCTTTCTTGTTTAGGTTGAGCTACGCTCAATAGAGTATCCCTTGCAGAGGCTACTTCCTTCCTAGATGCATATGAAATGGCCACATGCAACAAAGAATAACATTTATCCATTTAAAATTTGAATATGTGATTCAAGGTTGAAATTCTATCATGTCATGTCGTGATATGAGATGACACTCACTCATGCATTTTAACCCGAGCCCTCACCGGCTACCATAACACAATGCAATGTACGTGTGTGAAACCTTCATCATTGATGAAGTACATCCAATGCTTGTTTGAAATAAAATTCATGTGTTTATAAAATCAAGCATTGTTGGATGTTGTACATCCAAGAGTAAGTTTATAAAACAAAATCTTGTGTTTTTGTTGGGCAACAGATTTTGGAATTGCACTGCCAGCTCCGTATGCCTAATTCACTTTTTTGGACTTGCACCGACAGAAATGAATAAACCAATAACCGGGTCTTGTACCCGGTGGATCGTCTAGCCATTCTTGTTATACCTGACACAAGTTTTTTTTTCATACAACTGTGTGACTCTGTTGAACCTTGGTCCAACGATACCGAGCTTACTTATCAACCATCAAGTATGGTGTTTGATCAACCATGCATTCACACACCCACACTCATGCCTAGTGCCCATGAATGTGATGTCGATTTTATGCCCAAATTGCAATGCATGCCAAATGAGCAATTTTCACATATCAACATGTACCATGGCAATTTATATCATATACATAAAATCACCAAACTTTGTCACATTGTCAATATATCAATAAGCATATATCAACAACAATTTACCAACATATTATCACATAACCCATGTTATTCATAAGGCACAATATAAACACATAGCATGCCACCAAATACCAAATTCCAAGAGGTTTCACAAGGAATTTTCACATATCAAAATCAAGCTAGAAGTTGGTCTAAACCATTTCTATACTCATTTTCTCATTTCCATAATAATAGGCAAGTGATATATAACCACATACACCTAACCATCCCCTATGGACACCATGGGCTAGAAATGAACCAGAGTAGCAGGGAACCATACTTCTTGAAGCGTAAATCAAAGGGTAGAACCTTAAAGAACGCCAACACAACCTCCAAAACTTGATTTTCCCAAAATCTTCCCTTTGGATCATAGGTGAAATCCCTCATTCTTGGTATGGTTGCATTGACCTCATCGAGGAGATCGACTTTAACTCTTGGCTCGATGAATTCCTATCGACGGAACTCCGTCAATTGACGAAAGAAAAGTTGAATTTTCTCTCTTCTTCTCTCTTTTTTTCTCACACGTTTAAGGGCTGAATTGCAGAGATATTTCTGCTGAAATATATGATTTTTAACCATATTTATAATTTTAAAGACTTGGCTCATATCAAGCCACACGCCCCTGACTTGTCCGGGTCCGTTTTCGCCCCAAAATGATTTATTTAATCCCGATTTAAGTTCAAATTTATTTTATTTGAACTTTAATTCAATTATAAGGAAATTTATATTTTTTATTTTTTGGGGACCTTTATGAGGTCATCTGCCACCCAGCCACCTCGAACGACGTGCAAAAAATTCGACTATCTCGGAATTCGACGAAATTCGACTAGATAACTCGATTTCGCGATACGAATCCAATGGCGATGTTCATTGCCTCATCTGAGATCTAGATAAATACGTATTTTAAATCTTCTAGTAGAAAATTATTATTTTGCCCTTTTCTAGTAGAAAATTATTGTTTTGCTTTTTTTTCTTGTCTTTGACCTATTCTACTATTTGAGTCTTCGACAGTCAACACCACTCGTAGCCTCTCATTTCTCTCTCTCTCTCTCCCATCCTATCATCTCACTCGTCTATCTCTCTTTCCAATCTCGCTCTCATATTCTCTCTCTTTCTCTCTCACTTAGCCTCTCTCAATCGCCTTATCTCAAACTCTCGTTGATAATCCCAGGCTTCTAGTCCATCAACTCCAATGGTCAATCTGTCTCTTGCTCATCTCTGGTTCACTGGCTTGAATCAAAATGAGGCAAGGATTTTGCACATTTGCTTCAATACGTATGTGATTGTGTCAATTTATTTTACCAAGAGGCTAAGTCATTCGAGGTAGGGTAAGGGTTAGGTTTGCTTCAATAAATATCTGATTTGGAGAATTTTGGGAGCCTATTTTTAGAAATACATAGACTTATTATATACCTAAATTATTGAGACCGTTGATAGGTGTGATCTTTTGATGAGCTGAGTCCCCTGTCCATGAACACACATTCCTTTGAGAGTGGCAGTTCCTTTAGCGAGACTATGGGCAGCCATGTTTGAGTTTCTATGGGTGTTAGTTATGCTCTAATCTTGACGCTATTGCTACAATTCTTTGATATCTTAAATGAGTACAGAGATAGACTAGTGTGTTTTAGATATGATAACATTATAGTTCGTAGTCTACTAGGAGTCCCCTTCAATGAATATGTAATTGCATTCATTTGACTTATTATGCATAATTGTTGTCTTGAATTGTCTTATAAATTGGATGCATTTGATACATGTTCGATATTTTTTGGGTTTTTGTTTGATCTAATATACATTAAACATGTTTTTTTAATTTTTTAGCATATTTATTATTAATAATTATATTATCTGTATGACCAGTGACTCAACGATTGAACCAATATCCATTGATCCGATTTATTTTTTGGGTTGATGTCCGGGCTGAGTTTTAAAACTATGGATAGTCCTACGAAACCTATTGATTCTTTGAATGGTGATTTGGCTTCACTAGAATCAGAGGATTGATCGCAAGACATGCAATGCTAAAAAAATGATACAAGATTGAATTACAGAGATGGAACGAAATTACTCGAAAAAAACTGTCTCCAAGTAGTTCATTTGATGAAAGTTGATTATTCCTTCTTTTTCTTAAATTACGCCTTTGATTCTCAACAACGACGTCAAAAACTTCCTTAATCCTGAGCGATACGCGTCAGGTGCAGGTGGTCAAGAAATAGTGATATTCGGTAAGTCCGAGGTCAAGACACAAGGAGAAGAGAATATGAAGATTAATGTAAACGAAGATCAAGAATTGGTAAGGTAAAAATTAGCTTGATCGAAAAATGATTGGAAAGTAAATATGAGGTAAGTCAATATTGGAAAAATGACTATTTAGCTTCGGGATCTATATTGATCATATTAATTAGACAATTATATTTAGACAATTTATAATAACATTTGATTTCCAACTTTAGTATAGTCAAATGAAAAAACAAATCTTGGGTTAATTGCACTGGATGTTCCCAAAGTATGGGGTTTGTCTTATTTTAGCTCTCAATATTTCAATTGAATTATTTTAGTCCCTGAAGTATTGAATATTTTTCTATATTGTCCTTCAAACAGATAACGTCCAAATTGCTAACAATTTTTTATCATGAACTTGTCATGTAATACCTAACTATGAACAAAAATTAATTTTGATAGCTCTTAAAAAAATTTGGGTAGCTCTTAACAAAAAATATGTAATATGGGTAGCTTTTGAACAAAATTTAGATAACTCGTGATCAAAACTATGTAATTTGAGTAGCTATTTAAGCAAAATTTGAGTAGAAATTTGGTCAAGAGTTCTAAATTATTTTTTTTGTCATATTTAAGTATCACATGACAAGTTTATGATAAAAATTTGTTAACAATCTGGACATTATTTGCTTGAGGGACAGTATAAAATCATATTCAATACTTCAGGGATCAAAATTTTACAATTGAAATATTGGGGATCAAAATGAGACAAACTCCATATTTTGGAGACTTCCAGCACAATTAATTCATTTTTCTTTAAACAGACAATTAAATTGAAAGAACTGAAAATAAGATTTGAAAAATTAGTTGACAAAACCTATAGGGAATTATAAACATTGATTATACAAAGACTTTAATCTAGCTAATAATCAATCAAATAATTATATATAATATAAAAACTTGTTAATGTAATACCCCACATGCGTATAGTAATATAATAATATACTAGTTTAGTAGTTCTTTTATATATAATAATGTAAAAATGAATCACATAGATTAAAACATTAGAAATAAATATTTGGAAGTACTCCGGAATAAAAACACACCTTACGTAAATTTCAGGTAGAAAAGATTTTGGACACTTCTTAGTATTTTGGTCATAACTTTTTATGTTTATTTCCAATTGATCTGAAATTTGGACATTAGATAATAGACATCTAGTTCTACAAAATTGTATCTATGAAAATTTTCCAATTCGACCTAAAAATGGGTCAAAACTTTCTTGAAAGTCGGAGGAAAAATCTGTCCGCTGAAGCGTACTGGTACCAGGTACTGGTACCATATAGTACCGGTACACCCGATATTCAGGATCGCGATCTAGGTCACATTTTTTGGGCCTATAAATACTTTAGGCCGCCTCCTTAGCCGTCCATACATCATTCCAAACCCTAGAAAGCTTAAGAGAGAAAGAGAGGAGGATCAAAAACACACCCATCAAGATATTTACACCCAAATTAGAAGATCAAACCTAAGATTTCAAGAACACCCTTCCCCTAACCTTTCATTACACTCCTCCATACCCTCTCACCCATACATTTTGAAACCCAAGGAGGAGTCTAAAGGGGAAATAAGGGAGAGGAAAGAGCCTTTGAAGCTTGGGTATTTGGCTAAAAGTTCTTGAGCATTAAGGTAGGGGATTTTCTTCCATTCACTTACATTGAGGCTAGGATATTATACATGTATGTTTTTCACTCTTACTCTTATATATATGATATGAAATGCATGATTATTGATATCCTTGCAATAAATGCCATGTTTTAAACATTTTGAGGGTTGGGTATTTCATTTTCCAACCTTGGTTTTAAGAAAAATGGATTTTCCTCTATAAGGTACCGGTACCGAGTACCTGTACCCCGATTCCAGTAGGTTTTGGGTACCGGTACCGTTCTACTTCCTTATCTAAATTTTTTGATTTCTTTGCTCCCGAGCTACCTTCAAACTATCTTTTGAACTCCTTTCATCCCAAGTGGTATGGGAGGGTCTTTCAAAGCCATATTTATCTCCATTCAACTGCAAACACATCAAATTGACGTTAAGACTTCAATCATCATAACTTATATTATTTACGGCTCAAAAGCGAGTGAATTAAGTTGATTAGCATCTTAAAATATACAAAGTTGTGTGCTAATCAGTTCCCACTTTCAAAAACTTAGTGTTTGATATTATATAACAAAATGATGTTATGATGATCTCTTGTGCATTGTTCCTTAATTATTCTATGGTATATTACATGAGGAATGGTGAAATTTGGTAATTCCTTGAAATGGTTGTGAGTTGAGTATATTTTAGTTTTCTCATTTGTATGGTTATTGTGATGGACCTGGATTGCCTTCAAGAGATGCCGTAGAGTGTTTGAGGTTAGTCTATCCCAGTGGGGGTGAGATGATTTCCTAGCACTTGTAGTGGGTTGTCATTTGGTAATGAAACCACTATCGTTCACTGGAGTTCGAACGAGGAATAGTATACTTTTCCTAGGAAGGGACTCGTCACTGCCATTGGGATGGTAGACGCCCTTTTCTAAAGTGCTTGTGATTGTGATTGTGATTGGTGGACTAGGTATAATCGTTGGGTACATTCATGAGAAGCAATCAACATACATAGTACAGGGATGAACCAATATACATGGAATTATGAGTGGGTCGTTCTTGCCGGTGCATTGGTATGGGACAATGCATCGGAAGGTGCCCTTCTTAAATGACTAAAAGTTTGAAATGGTTATTGTTGCGAAATTTATTTTATTATTTTTCATTGATTATTGCTACCGATTAAACTTGAGATCTATTTAAAATGTCCTATTTTCCTTCAAAAAGTTATATATGATATTTGCGAAATGAGACAGACCGAATTTTAAATGTTTTCTAAACCTTGTTTGGGTTCGAGAGAAATTTTCTACAGAGCTTCGTGCTCACCCCCTACTGCTAACCTTTTTCAGATTATGTACTTGAGGAGGAGTTAGGAGCCGAGGAGGCCGCCCAGTGGGAGACTCCAATTGATGGGAGTGTGGATCCCGAGGTGGACGCATAGAGCGACCCCTTTTCTTTTGCACTAGACTAGGATACTCTTTTGTACACTGAGAAGTCTAGTTTATTTTGTATTCCGCTGCAAGATTTACTTTGATATTCTTTTGGAGATGTAAATGCCATTGTTGGGCATATTCTTTTGGATGTTATTGTATATGCTTGAATGATGAGGTAAATTCTTTTTGGATATGAAGTTAGGTAGTTGCTCTCATGATTGTAAATGGTCTTTAGAACGTAATGCCGTCCAAGGGGGTATTTGGGGTGTTACAGTTAAAGACATTCAATCAATCTAGAAAAAATAAATATTAAACATTAGGATCAAAATAATAATTGCATAAAAAAAACCATCTATATCACTAGGCCATAACTCTAGGCTAAAGATTTCAAGAGAACTACCCACGATCCATTGACGGATCTCAAAAACCAGAAAATATTGTACAGACTGTCAACAGGGATCCCCTCTCAATATCAGAAAGACCATTTATACTAGAGAGGCTAAGGATGGCCTTGGCACAAGTAAAGGCCAAAAAGGAATATATTTCGTCAAAATCTTGTGCACGAGATCCCAAAGGTGTGTCGTGACAAACAACCTACATCTCGATGACCAAAACTCCCTGGAGAAAACTTCATACCCGTGTTCAGACGAGATGGCTGCATCCAGACAACTGATTAACATCATGGATTCTCACACACGTCCTAACGCGCTTCTGCATAGACAAACTTCCTCACACGCGTTCGAATAAACTAGGCGATTCCAGGCGGCCTCATATAATAAACGAAGTGGAATTTTAAAAAAATAATAATTTGATTCCTCATATCAAGATTTATTCATATTTAGTACAAATCGAAAAACTTTAGATATATAAAAAATATTAAGGGTTACCTCTTGAAGCATGCCTTTAACGATCTTCAAGCATTCTCAAAAACTTTAAATATTCAAATCTGAATTTGGTCTTTACCCTAAACCTCGAAAGTGTTTCGCCTCTATCGGTAGCCACACGAATTGATAAACTTGAAGGATCTATCTCAACCATTAATAAATTAGTAGAGAGAGAGAATGAGTGGTGGTTCTTCTTTTGCTAGCAAGAGAGTTGTTATATCTTATATCTATCTCCTACATAAAGGTATTTATAGAGATTTAAATACTCTAATTCTAATTTGGGTCAAGTTGTAATTATCTCATAATTACATATAACCCCTTTACTAACCATTAATTATAATAAATCCCCTAATTAACTCTTAATTAGGTTTTCACCCTAATTAACTCTTAATTGGTTGTCTTTCCTTTATCCTTTTCTTTCCAATCAATTGGGTGTGGCCCAATAGGTTCATGCATATTTGGTTGTAGGCAATCGATACTAACTACAAGTAGCATCTTAAATTAGAACTCTTTCTAATTTAGCTTGAATTAGAACTCTTCCAATTCTCCTTTTATGAAAAAAAATTAATATATTTATATTAATTTCATTCTTCGGGCTTCTAGTAATCATGAATGACACCTACACTACAAGAAAAAGGTTTTTTTGTATAAGGAATTTGTCATCTCAAGAGATCACGTTGCCATCGCAAATAGTATTTGCGACGACAACGTGATCTTTTGAGTCGGTAAATTGGGGATGGCAAATAATAGGTGATGCAAAAGATTTTGCATCGGAAATTAACCGTCACAAAAAGATTTAGCATCTGGAAAACCCGATGAAAATGCACTATCGCAAAAAAATCTTAGATCCGACATATTTTGTTGGCATCAGCAATTTTTCGTCACAAAAAACCCATGTGCGATGGTTTAAATCCGTTGCAAAAAATATTATTAGCCACAGTTGGGGACCATTGCAAAAAACCCCGTTTGCAATTGTTATAATATGTCGCAAAAAATACGATTAGCCACTGTAGGGGACCGTTGCAGTAAACCCATTTAGAACGGTTTTAATCCGTCGCAAAAGATAATATTAGCCACAGTTGTGGACCGTCGCAAAAAAACCCCGTTTACGATGGTTTTTAACCTTCGCAAAAGATATGATATTACTCTTTCAACGTTATTTGCGTCAGCAACTTGTTTTCATAATTTTTTTTTAAATCTAATTCTCTCTTTCACATGTTTCTCTACACCTGTTTATATATCAAATACATTATCCATAACATCATTTGATTAAAATAATAAGAATAAAAACAAAAGATATTTTAAAAACAAAAGCAAAATATAAGTATAAGTCTCAAAACAAAAGCATCTAAATTTAAGTCTCAAAACAAAAACATCTAAATTTAAGAATAAAAATTTATTTAGCATAAGTAAATAACATGCGATATTTTAAAAACAAAATATTCCAAACTACGTAATGAAAGTGTCAATGCATAATAAAAAAAATAGTCTCCTAATGCACTGTTTGCTCTGTAATCATGCACAATGTGTACTCTCTACCCGTGCATCATCTACTCTCTGGGCTATCTACTCATTTGATAGACCCTGCAAAAGATACAATTTGTGTTATTATTGTCAATAATATGTTTGGTTACTAATTATATACATATTAATTGAGATAAAACATACATCGCTAGATGGCCAAGCAACATTTTTTCCCACTGCTTGCCCTACAATAATTACACTAGGAAAATAACATGCCAATAATTATTTTTTTTCATAACAACTTACATCCATCCGAATATTAGCAAAGGGTATTCGTCTTGTCCTATGTGTCGGGCCTCGCAATGCACGATTCTTAGAATTTCGCTTCGATATTGCCTATAACATTAATAGTATAAAAATAAATTTTACTATTTCTGTGATGCCCCAAAAACCGGGGGTCCTTTATTAACCATTGATAACTCATCAAACTGCGAAAATACCCGTGGATGTCGCATAAGCCGACACCGCGTCAATGACATCCCCTTAGCCAGGATCATAACCCACAAGTGTAATCCATGTTCGTTTTTCCATTTGAACCAACCAAGGTTCAATATACCATGATTTATACTCAATTATAGTCTATTTATATCATTTGAGGGAAGGAACACATAGCCCGAAAACATGGCAAGGCTGTTTTAAAATTTAAAAATTTTGGAAAGAGTATAGGTACGCAGTACCGATACTCTTTGCCTATTGGAAAAATTGTACCGGTATTGTCTGCCTTCTGGATAACGTTGTACCGGTACTCTCTGCCCAGATTTGCCTGTTTCACCTGTTTTTGATTTTCAATCCCTTCCACCACCATCCAATACATGTTTAATATCATTTCCTACATAAAACTAGATACATACAAGTTCTATTACAATCTTATGCTTATATTTACATGTCAAAAACTAAGTTTTCATAATTAGTTTACAAAAACCCAAAGTAAAGCCACATATCAACCTCTCTTCATCATTGGGACCCCGAGTAAGTGTCATCCCTCTGTGTGTGTCTCGCACCTGAAATGTTTTCCAATATTAGGTGAGTCACGCTCAATAGAGTATCCCCCACAGAGGCTACTCCCCAACCTAGATGCATATGATATGTTCATATACAACAATTTATAAGCAACATTCTTTTCAATCAATAAAATGCAATCCCATGATAGGAATTTTCATGACATGCTATCAATTGAGATGAAACTCACTCATGCAACTTCAAACCAAGTCAACCCGAGTCCTCACCGACTCCCACAACACAATGCAATGCACTTGTGAAGTAAATCCGTCATTGACGAAAATCCACCCAATGATCGTTTGAAATAAAAGTCATGTGTTTATAAAATCAAATCATTGTTGGATGATACCCATTGAATGAGTATTTTATAGAATAAAATGAAGTGTCTTTGTTGGGTATTGGATTCTCGGAGTCTCACTGCTGGTTCCGTACACCGTTACACTTTTCTGAAATTTCACCGCCTGTAAATGTGGGAACCATGTAGCCGGGTTTTGCACCCGAGAGATAATCTAGCCCTTCTTGTTATACCTGACAGAAGTTTTTCATGGCACCATGCAACTTAGAGGGGATCTTCGATCCAACCTTCCCGAGACCACATATCAATCACCAAATATGGTGTTTGATCAACCATGCATACACACACCTACACTCATGACTCATGCCAATGAATGTGATGCCAACCCATGCCCAATATGCTCTAATGCCCAATGAGTAATTTAACCACATGTCCACATGTTTCATTGCAATTTATATTACATGCATATAATCACCAAACTTTGTCACAATGTTAATATATCAATGAACATATATCAACAACAATTTACCTACATGTTATCACATAACCCATGTCATTCACAAGGCACCATCTAAACACAGAGTATGCTCACCAAATACCAATTTCCAATAAGTTTCACAAGGAAGTTCCACATATCAAAATCAAGCTAGAAGTTGGTCTAAGGCATTTATATACTCATTTCCTCATTTCCATAACCATAGGCAAGTGATGTATAATCACATACACCTAACCATCCCTTATGGACATTCTAGGTCGGAAATAAACCAAAGTAGGAGGAAAACCTACCTCTTGGAGCGTGAGATGAAGTGTGGAGAACCTCAAGAACACCTCCCAAGCCCCAAAAATCTTGATTTTTCCAAAGTCTCCTCTTGGATTTTCGGTGAAATCCTTCATTCTTGGTATGGTTGCATAGTCGTTGTCAATTTGATAGACTTTAACTCTTGGTCTGAATGATTCCGACCGACGGAACTCCATGAATCGAAGGGAGAAAATTGGATTTCTCACTTTTCTCATCACTTTCCTCTTCCAAAGTGAACCAGCTGATAAGAGGAGAGAAATATCTGATTTTTTAGATATTTAGCCCCCACTTATAGCCTTAAATTTCGAGGTCCACTTCGCGCCATACGTTTATTACTTTTGGGTTTGTTTTACACCCCGAAACGATTAATTTTGTTCTGATTTAAGTTCAAATAAATTTTATTTGAACTTTAATTCAATTACAAGAAAATTTTATAAATTTTATTTTTGGGGACATTGTGCGGTCATTCGACACAGTTGTCTCGTAAAACGTGAAAAATTCGACTATCACAGAATTCGACGAAAATTGTCTAGGCAACTAAATTTCGCGAGACGAATCCAACGGTGAGGTCCATTTTGTCATTCAAGATCTATAGAAATATTTGTTTTAAATCTGCATTATAGTGACAAATTATCATTTTGCCCTTTTTCAGAAAAAGTTCAAATTTACCCGGGTTTTACAATTTTAATTTATGTCAATAATAAAAACTAATATGTGCACATACCTTGGCTTCATCAGTACTCCAATATTGCACAAGTGTACGCCATTGCTCAGGTACCACCCGATCAGGGACTCTTGATAATTGTTCCTCGTCTGTAGTTGCACTATCATAATATTGTGCCTTTAGCTTAGATTTTCAGTCCTTCCAAATCTTTTCACAAATATTCAAGTAGACCTTTCTAAACTTTAGAGGAGCATTAGTGTTATCCTAGCATCATGATTCCACCCATAGAGCGATTTGCACCAAGGGAGCAACAGTAGACAGAAAAAAGGTCTTACCTCTATCTTGTATTCCTCTATGAAAGTCTCGGAAGAATCTATAGACTTGTTATACCTCAAAAGCATGCACTTCATGTTGTAGTAAAGCAACAAATATAAGGAGGATTACCATAGATAACATAAATCCAACAGTAAAAGTTTATAACTAGCTATGCATGAGAATGATCTTCAACACAATAGGCTGCTACATATAAAAGGTGCATAGATCTTGTGTCATTGATAGTTACGAGGCCCATCTTTCCGCTCTCCTCCATGAAGCACCTTTTTTGTTCATGCGCAATGTCACTGAGAACAGAAGTGCTAAATACTATGATCACTTAAATGTATTCCCATCCCCTGTGTGTGCAAGTCTGCAGAGGCAGAATTACTATTCTACGCGTACTGCAATCTCAAAGCTGCAATGCTACCTATGAATCACATAAATTCTCCATTCTAACTTCACTGGTGCATTCTCCCCGACTCTTGTTAAAACCTTGCTTTTAATCTCTAAACCCTCTTGTATCTACATAATGACAATTCCACATTTAAGTTGTTCTAGTTAAACCTTAAAAACCTATATATGGTGTGCATGGTTAAAATCCCTAGTCCTAGATTTTATATCAAAAAACATGGTTAAAATCCCCCTCCCTACTAATTTTGTTTTTAACTTCAAATTGTAATGAGTAAACATTTTACTTAAAGTGAACAATTTGTTACCCACATATTAAGATTATTTTAATATTTAATTGTATCAATGATTTGTTTTTTTTTCTTTTTGTCTTTTTGTATCAAAATATTTACTTTTTGATTTTTTTTGCCAGTTGAACTATTTTTTTCCAGTTTTCCTTCTCTTCATACTGGAGATCATAAAATTACAATTTGATACCATCATACCAGATATAAAAGTGTTGGTTGAGGCAAGTGTGTCAAAATGACAACTCCTAAAGCAGTTATCAGTCCAACTGCATGTCCAAAAAGGGCATACCAAATGCTTTTGTGCCCTTTAAAAGAAGCTACCTCCATTGGATTCACAAAATCCTTACTTCTTTTGTGAGCAAAACATAGAGCTAATGCCAAAAGCATAGAAGGAAGGGACTGCATAACCTACATAATACAATTTACAAAATCTTAAAAGTTTGTCATTGGCGAGGTGTTGTGCAGTGAATGTAGTGAGATGTTGTGAGACAGAGGGGAATAAGTAGAACATCAAAAGCAGGCTGCAACAGCTCATGATGGGTATCATTAATGCTTGGGTAGTATCTAAAATAATGGATGCTTCTGAAAAATCACAGTTTCGCTCCATTTCTTTTCCTTAGTTAAAGCTCAAAATGCAGAACCAAATGTCACAACTACAACACTCAAAACCAGAGTTACCGGAGCCGGTGCCAACAAATATGCAAGCTTCCATAATGACTCCATATTTTATTGAATGGAAATGCGAAATACTCTTTTTAATATAATGAAAATTTTGTCTCACTTACGCGAAAATGCCCCCTATAAATGGCAAGTTGTGAAACCAAATATGAACTTGCCTTATATGACCACTTGAACACAAAAATTCATACAACCTGCAAAACAATTGTTCTTTGAAACATAAAATAAAAAACTAAATAAATGACTTGGAAAAAGTGTAGATACTCAATTAAATGAAAAGGAAGTTGATTTGTGCAAGTTCAAGAATTCCAAAAAACAACTAAAATACATTAAAAGGAAGTCAAATGATGCGCATATATCATTTCTCTTTTGGTAATAATACAAATTATCAACATTTTTTTTAATTTTGTTGGAGAAACTAAGTATTTCATCATTGATCGTATGAACTAATCAGCTCTTATTGGCTTTCAGCAAAACCAAATGAACAATCTCAACACACACATTCACACAAATATATATATATAAAGGATCAGAACCACATTGTTGGGTACTAAACCGGACCGATGCGATAGTCTGGCTGCATTGCTTCACTCTAAAATACCAAAAATTCGATGGCGGATTGAGAGTTCATTTCCATTGAAATAAATCACAAAAAAATTATAATTCGAGACTGAAGAGAATGGAGCGGCCAATGACTAAGGTACCAGTTGAAGCTGTAGTAACCGCTAGTTTCCAAGTCAAACAAATCTTGTGAACGACATATGTTGTAATTGGGGAAGAAGAAGAAAGGGAGGGAGCTTTTTGTTCTTCACTAGGTGATAAATACGCAATGGAGGGAGGGAGAGAGGTGGAAGGTGAAGAGATGGAGTCTGGCTTGTTCTCTGTGTGGTGAATGCACAGGATAGGGAGGGGTGTTGTAACGTCTAAAAAATTGAGAGGCAGTAATTCTTAGGGGTGATTAATTAGGTTTAAGTATGACATTAATTGTAAGGGATAAGAATGGTATATTTACTTTTTTAGAGGATAAAAGTGGAAAAAAAAATTTTCTGATATGTTAATATTTTAATTTGACAAAGTTATAAAGAACCACAAATAATTCATAAGCCATTCAATGATGCAACTTTTTATCTGCATTCAACAAATTCTAGTGAGCAATTAAAAGTACCTAAAAAGATGCAAGTAAAAGTATCTTTCAGCTTCAAATTTTTTTCAGCATTAAGATAAATCAAGAAACCAGCTAAATCTAACACAAACCTAGTACAAAACAACAATCGAGACACAAAAAATTATCAGAGAACAGAGGATCAATAAACAGAAACAATAAAGAAATACATGCAAATAGTAGTAGTATAAAAAGACATAAAAATCACATCCAGAAAATCTATTTATTCAAAATAATCCCAGTAAAGTTATTAAAGAAAAACTCTTCACATTTTTAAAACAAATAAAAATCAATGGATCAATCAAACCATGGTGAAAAGAACACATGCAAGTACATTAAAGATCCAAAAATAATTTAAAAAGAAAAAAGAAAAAAAATAGTAGAACCTACTCGGTACTGGAGAAGTCAAAAAGCCTTCTTGTGTTGGAAAAAATAATAACTACAACTTCGGCATCGCATAGAACCGCAAGTTCATGAGCCTTCTTCAACAACCCAGTACGTCTCTTGGAGAATGTGACTTTCCTGCTATTGTCATTCTCGATCTTCTTTATCTCAATCTTCCCTCGACCTATTTTTTCTCTCCTAAATCAAAACAAACCCAGAAAACCCAGTTGATCAAAAACCCAATAACCAGAACACACACACTCTCTCTCTATCTCTGTCTATCTCTATATAAAATTAAACTCAAATTAAATATGAACTTTTAACCCAAAAATTAAACATGTGATTAAGAATAGCTGGTTTTCATGGCAACATATGTACAAGCCTGTATAAAAGACAATTCTTCCCTACTGTGTGCTCAATGTATAAAATACAAATCTTCAATAATTCATTCAATGCATAAAATACAAACCATCACAATTTATGACACCCCAAAAATCCGAGGGTCCTTTAGTAACCGCTGATAACTTATCAACCCGCGAAAATACCCGTGGATATTGCATAACCCGACCCCACGTCAATCGCATCCACGTAACCGAGATTATAATCGCTGCGTGTAACCAGTATTCCTTTAATCATTTAATCCAATCGAGGTCGAATGTGCCTCAATATACTTCATTTAATGTCTATTTGTATCATTGGAGAGAAGGAAAACCTAGGCTAGAATCATGGCAAAACACCTTTAAATTTTCAAATTTTGGAAACTGTATCGGTACGCGTACTGGTACGACTAACTCTCTATACAGTAGTGTACCGATACACTTGTAACACCCCGTATTTTCTTTTATATATTTGTATAGATATATATAGTAAAATATTGTTATGAATATGTGGATATGTATAATGAGGTAAGGATAAACCATATAGATTTTAATAATAGGATAAATACTAGAGACGCACATAGATTGGCAAGTTTGAGCTTTGGAGACGTTGAAACATGAAAATGGGGATAAGATGAATTTCTAAATACTTGGAGGTCAAGATAAGGTTTCCATTGACTCCTGGAAGTCGAAAAACCTTGGGAAAGGTAATAGGAGGTGCATTGGAAACTTGGTAGACGGAGGAAGAATCTGTCTGCTGATTAGTACCGGTACAGGGTACCGGTACTAAATGGTACCGGTACTGGGTACCGGTACCAAAGGGTACCGGTACCGGGTACCGGTACCAAAGGGTACCGGTACCGGGTACCGGTACCCCGTTTACAGAAGGTTTCTGGTACCGGTACTGGGTACTGGTACCCCTATTCCAGAAGGTTCGTAGTACCGGTACACCCGATAAAAATCTGAACATTTTAAGTCGCGACCGTGGTCCACTCTTAGCGTTATAAATACCCAAGGTCGTCCCTTTTGACCCCATTTCAGCCACTCCAACCTTAGAAACCCTAAGAGAGGAAGAAAGGAAGAGAAAAGAGGAAGGAAGGAAGGGAAGAAAACAAGAGATTAAAGGTAGATCCAAGAATCTAAACCCTAGATCTTCAAGACTCAAGGTAGGGGTTTTCTTCCATTTTCACTCAATGATGCTAGGGTTATTGTATATGTACTTTTGAACTCTAAATAGTATATATTTGTTATGGGTTCCTTGATTCTAAGTCTTAGTATGAATATTCACATGATTTGAACAAAAGAATAGTTGGAAATTCATTAAACCCTAATTATTGGGGGAAATATAGATTTCTCTCTATATTTGCACTTCCTCTTGATTTTTAAAATGCTAGAGCTTTGTGTTGGGTATTAAAATGATAGTATGGATGATCTCATGCCTATTTACTTTAAACTTGTCTTTTGTAACATGAATTGTGAAATGAGTATGTTTACTTAAATTGTTCTATTATGTATCTTACTTGCGAAAATTGGGGAAAAACATTGAATTTGCTTGTATATGAGGTTGTGTATATTGTTGGTATGGCACTCATGTGTATGGTGTTGTGAGGGACTTGGATTGCCTTCGAAAACTGCCGTAGAGTGTTAGAGGTTAGTCTATCCCAATGGGGGATGAGATGGTAGCCTAATACTCGTAGTGGATCATTGTGGTGACAATGACACTATTGTTCACGGAGATCGGGGAAAAGGGTTAGTATACTAGACACCTTGGGAGGATTTCGTCAATGCCGTATGAGACGGTACACGCCCTTCCTAAATTGGCCTGTGATTGTGATTATGTATGGGTGAACGAGGTAGATTCGTTGGGTAGATTCATGAGAAACGACAGCCTACTTGAGTGATACCTAATAGAAAGTATTGTTCATTTTACCAAATAGTATTTCCCCAAGAGTTTCGGGTAGTATGGGATGCCCGATA
>CM042201.1:2883531-2905743 GCA_023539305.1 Ilex asprella | reverse complement strand
TCCAGATTTTTATCGGGTGTACCGGTACCCAGTACCGGTACCAAAAACCTTCTGGAATCGGTGTACCAGTACCCGGTACCAGTACTACTCAGCAGACAGATTCTTCCTCCGTCTTCCAAGTTTTCAATGCACTTCATATTACCTTTCCCTAGGTTTTTCGACCTTCCGGATTCAATGGAAACATTATCTTGACCTAGAAACATTTAGAAACTTATCTAATAACTAAATCTAAATCTCAAATGTCTTTGAAACTTAAACTTCCCAAATCTATTTGTCTCCCAATTATTCATTTCTAATGTTTTAACCTATGTGATTCATTCTTTCATCATCATACATATCCTCATTTTCACAATAATTATCTATCTCATAACTATATACATTTATATAAAAAAAATGCGGGGTGTTACACTTTTATAAGTGATGACATTCATATTAATATGTTCAATATTATTTAGATCCTCATTCTTATTTATGAAAAAGAGACCGTTGAAAAATATACCAAAACCAATCAATTTGGAATTTAAAGTAAATGAACAAATATTTTTCTTTTTTTAAAAAAAGTATGTATAACCACCCGTATACAGTGACGAAATAAATATATGTTCTTTACCATATTAGACGTAGATAAACGGTTTCTAAAATCTAAACCAATTTTATCCTGAAATGATTAAATTTCGTCTCGGTTCAAGTTCAAAATATTTTATATGAACTTTATTTAAAATATTTTTTAATTTTTGAAGTTTAATTTCATGTCTTCTTTTTAGGTCACACGACACCTAATCGCCTCGTAAAACACAAAAAAAAAATTGGCCGTCTCATAATTCGACGAAAATTGACTAGGTAACTAGATTTCTCGAGACGAATCTAACAGTGAGGTCTGTTTCATCATCTAAGTTCTAGAAAAATTCAAGTTTTCAATTCGTACCGTAGTGAAAAATTATCGTTTTGCCATTTTTCACAAAAATTCAATGGACTTTGGATGCATTGACATTAATGAGGAGGAGAGAGAAGAGGCAAGCCAGGGAAATGTAGGCTAGGCTTGTCCTAGCCTGCCCAATGCCATCCAATCAGCCTTCTATGGATGGGAGGTCTGTCACACACCTAGAGAGAGCTCCATGGACGAAAATTGGGGCATTCATTGAGAATTATTCAGCATTGCAGAGATATAAAGAGAGAAGCTCCAAGAAAGAAGACAAAGTTTAGAGAGAGAAAGCTTAGATTTTTGCATTTCTTCCATCCATTTTCACTTGTAATCTTCTGTAAGACATTTGTGAATTGCATTGCAAGTTTAGTTACACATTTTGGATTCTACCATTATTGTATTGAGTTTTCTTCATTTCTAGTTTTTAAAATGGGTATTCAATTCACTACTTTGTACTTAACTTTTCTTGCATTAATTTAAGTTCTAATGTTCATTTCTTCACAATGTCTCTTTACTTCATTAATGGTCTTGCATTAAATATGAGTAGCTAAGCTTCAAGTTGGCTAATACAAGGGAGAATTCCTCTTGGGTATGCTAAATCAACTCTTTCTCATTCTTTGTCATAGTGTATGATGATTTGGTTTGACCAGGTTGAGTGTGGATGTGGTTGTGAGTTTTTGGTACACCGCAGACTTATCACGAGGTATGCTTGAATCCTCACCTCCATTTTAGTCCCTTGCTTCCTACGAATCAATCAAACATCTAGGCACCATTTGAGGAAGGTCTTGAGTTGATTTAGCATTCCCATTGGAATGACCACTTCAGATTAGTTAACACTAGTTCCATTTAATTTTCATAAAAAACACAATCAACAAAAACTCAAACTCAAAGATTTTTACACTTTGCCTTTTTCAACAAAATCAGTTTTAAAGCAATTCACCTCATTCCTTGAGAAGATGACCTTGAAATACGAATTCCAAGTAAAACATCACACTTGAAAGTCTCTCTGGGCTTGCGGAGCACTTTTGTTCACATACACACATTTCATTCACACACCCATTTCCCATTTCTTGCATCGAACCCGAGTGAGAGTGACACTCACCCATACACATAAGCCATATACACATTGAGAGTTCATGTTCAGAGATTAAGAACGAAGGAATAATCTAAGAAGATGACACATGAGTTTTGCTATAGTACTGAAATCTTTGTTGAATCTCCTATAGAACCCTACATGCCTTAGAAATGATCTAACATCTCTAACAGTTTTAGGAGTAGGAAAATTGCCTATCAGATCTATTTTTGCTTTGTTTACTTTTATGTCTTCTGATGACACAATGTGACTCAAAACAATGCATTGTGTAACACCCCAAAATACACCCTGGACGACATTACATTCAATAACCCTTCATACCATGAAAGCACTAAGATAAACCATCAATAAAAAGACTTCCTAACAGTATTCCATAACATTTACATCAATATCCCAAAAGAATATGCCATCTTTGGCCTTTACATTCGCAATGAAAATTTACTATTATAGCGCAGCGGAAATTACAAAAGAAATCTAGAATATACAGTGTTTCCAAATAATATTCTAGTCTAGAATAAAAGTAAACGACATCTCTAGATGTCCCACTCGGGATCCAGGTATCCCTCTAGTGAAGCCTCCCTAAGGTACGGCTCGTTAGCACCGAGTACATTCTCTGGCCCGACATCTGAAAAAAACTTCAACTGTAGGGGGTGAGCACAAAGTTCTGTAGAAAAATTCTCCCAAACTCATACAAGGTTTAGAAAAAGCAGATAAAGCGGTCGGTATCATTTTGAACATAACATAAATGCATAATTTGGAATAAAGCAGTAACATTTAAAAAGGATCTCAAGTTTATTTCAAAACATTACTTAAATGAATAAACGAGCAATCACACACAAATAATAATCATTAATGGTTATAAACAATTCCTCATAATTCTTTAGGTAGGTGGCATACTTTGTGGTAACCTCCACCTCCTTTTAGGTCACCTTGGATTCGAACATCCTTACCGGGAACCTCTTGAGAATGGATGAGCATCCTTACATGGAACCTCTCACCAATCATTACATTGTTTCCCAAACATCCTTACCAAGAACCTCTTGGGAAGGGGTGAGCATCCTTACAAGCAACCTCTCACTATAACGGGCTTATTTCTCAAGCATCCTTACCGGGAACCTCTTGAGAAGGGGTGAGCGTCCTTACAAAGAACCTCTCACTCATGTAAGTCACCAACAACCCAATCAAAAGTACAATTCCATAATTATCCCAATTTACATGCATTTATTTAAGATCCCAAAATATATCATGCAACAATTTCACAACCCACCAAGAAAAGTACATGAGATCACGATAGCATCATTTCATGGTTCGATATGAAACACTAAGGTTTTGAAATCAATAATTTAGAACAATTTAGAGAAAAGTTCATCTCTCTTGAAATATAGGGTTTTTAATCAAGGGAAAGGATTCAAGGGTTAATCAAACAATGATATTATTTAAATCATGGTAATAGTCACAAGGGTATTAAGAAACAAGTATTATATAGCCTACATGTATAATTTTAAAGTGAAAAGATTACATATATATAGGCTCTAGCCTCGATGTAAGTGAGTGAGAGAAAACCCCTACCTTTTATTCTTGAAAAGTTAGGTTTTGATGGACTCCAAAGTATGAATCCCTTCAAAGCAAGTGTTTCTCTCTCCTTTTCTTCCTCTCTTTTTCTCCTTTCTTTCTCTCTTAGGGTTTCTAAGGTTGGAGGGGCCGAAATAGAGCCAAAGGAGGCGACATAAGGTATTTATAGGGCAAAAATCAAACCAAGATCACAACATTAAACATTCAAATTTTTCTTTCGGCTGTACCGGTAGGCTGAACTCTCTGGACCAAAGTGTACCGGTACACTGTACGGGTAGGCTGTACCAGTAAGGTTTTGCCCAGTTTTGCCTTTTTCCTCCGTTTTTTATTTTCAATTCATCCTAAACCCTTCCAAAACCAACCCAAACTTTCACAACATACATTTGTACCCCAAATATAGTTGCTAGAAGTTCTTTTACAATTCATGTCACCCATTCACTAGCTAAACTAGTTTTAACTACGATTTACACTGACATTCGAAATTTCTACTTTTCCAACCCATCGAATTAAAACACACATCACTACACATATCCACACTTTTATCACAAGTAGTTTCTATATATTTGTATACATATATAAAAGAAAATGTGGGGTGTTACACATTGTGTTACCATGAAATAACATTTCTCCCAATTAAGCACCAGATTGGTCTCGTTACATCTTATCAAAACTTTTTCTAGGTTAGTTAAACATAATTCAAATGAATCTTCATACCCAAAAAAATCATCCATGAATACTTCAAAAAATCTCTCAACCATGTCACTAAACAAACTCAACATGCATTTTTGAAATGTTGTAGAAGTATTACAAAGTCCAAATGACATCCTTTTAAATTCAAAAGTACTGAATAAGCATGTGAATATTGTTTTCTCTTGGTCCTCAAATGCTATCATGATTTGATTGTACCCAGAATACACATCTAGGAAATAAAAAAATGCATGAACTATAATTCTTTGTAAGACTTGATCGAGAAAGGAAAGAGGAAAGTGGTCATTCCTAGTCACCAAATTGAGTTTCCATTAATCTATGCACATTCAACATCCTGTGACAACTCGGGTTGGTATCAAGTCATTGACATCATTTTTAACCACTTTGACCCCAACTTTTTGAGCAAAACTTGGGTTGGGCTGACCCATTTACTATCAGAGATGGGAAACATGATTCCTGCATCTAATATTTTAAGCAACCCAGTCCGCACAACCTCCTTCAGGTGAGGGTTCAACCATCATTGCATTTTATGAGAAGATTTAGCATCCTCCTCAAGGTATATAGCATAATTGTAAATTAATGTCCATCAAGCCCTAGGTAATTCGTATACCTAAGCTCTGATACTAAGCTGTGATACCCCAAAATCTAGGGGTCCGTTGATCACCCCTCAACCCACGAAAATACCCGTGAATGCCGCGTAACCCGACAACACGTAGTAACAGCCCCTTAACAGGGATTATAACTCACACTTGTAACCCGTGTTCTTTTAATCATTTAATCCAACCGAGGTCCAATGTGCCTCAATAAATACCATTGAATGTCTATTTGTACCATTAGAACCAAATAAATCAAAGTCCAAAAGCATAGCAAGAAGACTTTAAAATTTCAAAATTTTGGAAACCGTATCAGTACGCGTACTGGTACGGCTAACTCTTTGGGCGACAGCGTACCGGTACCTGTACCGCTACACTCTGTCTGTTTTTTCCTGTTTCAACCATTTTTGATTGCAAACCCATTCCACCTTCATCCAATACATGTTTAACATCATTTTCTATATGAAACTTGATACATACAAGTTCTATTACAAACATTCAATCATGATTACAATATTTACATGTCAAAAACCATATTTAACCAAAGTTTTACAAAACTTCAAGGTTAAAGACCACATATTGATCTCTTTTCACCCTTGAGGCACCTAGTGAGAGCCATCTCTGGGCGTGTATCCTCCACCTGAAATGTGTCCCGTATAGGGTGAGTCACGCTTAGTAGAATAATCCCTACAGAGGCTACTCCCCCCTAGATGCACATGGGATGCACCCATGCAATGTTGAACTATTCCCTACAATTTCAATCAAGTATATGCAACTCAATGATGAAATCTTTTATGACCTTTTATGCAATGAGATAATACTTATTCATGCACTCAACCCGAGCCCTTCTCGGCTCCTCAACACATGCAACACCAACGTGTATGATTCCGTCATTCATGTTATACATTGAATGACCTTAACATTCTAGGGTCTTTCTTGGGGTGGATGTTTATGGACTTACACCAATGACACCCAACCGACACGGAATTCATGGACTTTAACCAACGATCCTGTGTACACCGACACAGTTTATGGACTCTTATACCAACAGAGTGCGTATCCAATCTCTGGGCCTCTCACTTGAGGGATCTTCTAGTCCCTTCTTGCTATCCTGACCCAACTTTTCATGAAATCATGCGACTCAACAGGATCTTCAATCCCCTCCTTCCGAGTACCTTTATCAAATACCAAGAGTGGCATTTGATTAACCATGCACACTCACACTCACACTCATGACTTATGCCCATGAATGTGATGTCAATATAATGCTCAATATGCAAAGGATGCCAAATGAGCAATATCAACATATATCATCATGCCCCATGGAAATGTATATCAAGTGCATATAACTTCCATAATCATCATCATGCTAACATATCATATTGCATACGCTCAAATATCAACAATAAGCCCAAACATGTTATTTCATCAAATACCAAAATCACGACTTCTATCAAACTAGATATTTTATCAAACACCTTCAAGGCATCCAACATGTTAAGCACACATTTCATGCCCAAATTTCACCAAGATACAAGAATGAACTCAAGTAACTCCCATATACCAAATTCAAGGTAGAATTCGACATAATTCATTACTATACCAAATTCCTCATTTTCATGACCATAGACATATCATATATCAATTTCAACATTAAACCCTTTTCCATGACATCAAAGGTTAGGAATAAAACCCAAGTAGGAAAAATCCTACCTCTTGAAGTGCAATATGAAAGGGAGAAAGCTTCTAGGCACCTCCCTTGGCCCAAAAACCTTGATTCCACAAAATTCACTTCTTTGATCTTTGGTAAAATTTCTTGTTTTTGGTGTGGTTGCGTAGCCCTCGTCGCGTAGAAGAACTTTAGTTCTTGGTCCAAGCGATTCCGAGCAATGGAACTTCGAAAATCGGAAGCAAACATTCATCCGAGAACATACAACTTTAAGAATGAATGTCATAATGTCATGTCATGTTATGATGTGAGACTCAAACATGCAATGTAACCTCAGCCTTCATCGGATCCCATAACACATGCAACGTCATGCATATGAATCCAAGCATTCCAAGCCTCTCCATTGATGTTGCACACCCAATGACCATTGGGGTGGGTATTTAAAAACTTTCACCAACAAGCACCCAACCAATACAGCATTTATGGACTTCCACCAATGGCTCCACATATATCAACACACTTTATGGACTTAATACCAATGAAGTGTGTATCCAAATCACTAGGTCTTGCACCCAAGAGACAATCTAACCCTTGCTAACCTCGATCCTATTTTCAAAAACAACCCATGTGACTCAGTCAAACCTTGGTCCAACTATCCCGAGCCTGTGCATTTTTCACTAAGAATTGTGTTTGATCAAACAATGCACACATCCACACTCATGTCACATACCCATAAATGTGATGCTTCCTGTGTTTATACAATTTGATGTATAATTACAATTCCAATGTCATGTTCATCATATCATGAGAGTATGATGACATACACCATTTTCACAATTTCAATTATATATTGTGCATATAATTACATTCCACAATGTTGCACCAAGCATGTTATAACATTTTCAATGAAACCAACATGCTTAATCAACATAGGAATTTTATCAAACACCTGCAAGGCATCAATGTACACACATAGCATGCCCAATCAACATATTTCTCATGAAATTACCAAAACAAGAAATTTCACCTAAAACTCAATGCATGCAACAAATTGATTTTAGCACATTTTTATATCATTTCTCATACTCTAGTTATACTAGAAATACATTTAAACAAGAGATTTCATCTCAAATCATGCTACCCATTTCATACGAAACCCTAGGTTGAAAACAAACCTAGTTAAGAGAAGAACCCTACCTCTTGAAGCATAATACAAGTAATAGGAAGCTCCCAAGAGCCCAAATCAAGCGTCAAACCTTGATTTCCAAAAATCCAGACTTTGAGACTTTGTCAAAATTTTCAATTTTTTGTACGTATACGTAGCTTTGGTCGAGTAGATGGACTTTAATTTTTGGCTCGAAGCATTTCGACGAACGATTGTCTCTAGAGAGAAGCTTGAAGAATTTTAGTTTTTCTCTTTCCTCTCTCCCTTCTCTCTTTTACCTATTTATACCCCTTAGATTCTCGGCCCTTGTTGTGCCACACGTCTGCCTTCCCCTGGTCCGATTTCGTCTTGAATCAATTAAATCTCATCCTGTTTCAAGTTCAATATATTTTTATTTGAACTAAATTTAAATTATTTTTCACATTTCTCAATTAATTTTCGATCGCATTTATTTTGGTCACACGACACCCGATCGCCACGTAAAACGCAAAAAATTCAAATATCTCAAAATTTAACAAAAAATTACCAAGGTAATTAGATATTGTGAGACGAATTCAAAGGTGAGATCTGTTTCTTCATCCAAGTTCTAGAAATATTAGGATTTTTATCCCGTACCATAAAGGCTAACTACCGCTTTGCCATTTTCATAAAAATTTAAATTTTCTCAGATTTTACACAAAGTGTGTGCTAGTTTATCCGGATTACATAGTGCTCATATAGTAATCCTATGATTAAGACTATTTAAGTGTTAAGTACTAAGAAGTATAAGTCTAATTTTCTAAACTCCTTGAGAAACTATCTTCTTAACTTATACTCTATGGACTATATCATATATATTAAAATGAAATTATCTATAACATGATAAATAAGTTTGCCCTTTTATTTAATTAAGAAATGAATATTTCTTGTAAAATTCGGATGAATTTGAATTTTTATCAAAAAGGGCAAAACGGTAATTAACCGCTACGATACGGGTTGAAAACCAAAATTTTTCTACAACTTGGATGTTGGAACGTACCTCACTCTTGAATTCATCTTACGAAAACTAGTTACCTAGTCAATTTTTGTTGAATTTTTAGATAGTCAAATTGTTCCCGTTTTACGAGGCAGTCGAGTGTCGCATGACTAAAATAAACGCGGTCAAGAATTAAATTCAGAAAAGTGAAAAATAATTTAAAGTAAATTCAAATAAAAATATATTGAACTTGAGTCGGGACGAGATTTAATTAATTTGGGACGAAATCAAACTTGGGAAAGGCGGACGTGTAGCGCAACGAGGGTCAAGTATTCAAGGGGTATTATAAATAGAGGAGAAAAATTAGATTTTATCCCCATTACCCATCAATTTTTCGTTGGAAAGAGAAAGAGAGAAGAAGAGAGGAAGAATCAAGGGTTTCTTCAACTTCTCTCTACAATCTCGGGCCAAGAACAAAGATTGCTCTACACGACGTGGGCTACAAAATCATACCAAAAATCAAAGGTTTTGACAAAGTCTAAAAGATGGGGTTTTTTTAAATCAAAGGTTAAGGCTTGATTTAGGTATTGGGAGTTTTTCCACCGCTCAAATTACGCTTTAATAAGTAGGGTTTCTTTCCTAGTTAGGTTTATTTTCTAACCTAGGGTTGAAATATGAAATAGGTAAGGTGTTAAAGATAGGGTAAGAGTTAGCAAGAAGGGCTAGACCTCAGGTGCAAGACTCGGTGAATTTGAATACGTACTCTGTTGGTATCGAGTCCCTAAAGTGTGTCAGCATATGCGGAGCCATTGGTGGAAGTCCATGAATGACGTGTCGGTTGGGTGCCTATTGGTGTAAGTCCATAAATACCCACCCCAAGAAAGACCTAAGAGTTTTAATGGTCATTAGATGTGTAACATCAATGGAGGGGACTTAGAATGACCGAATTTATATGCATGACATTGCATGTGTTATGGAAGTCGGTGAAGGTTAGGGTTGAGTTACATGGGTGAGTCTCATCTCATATCCTGGCATGGTATAGAGAATTTCATTATGAATTGCATATTCTTAAATAGATTGTTGAATTGCATGGAGCATTTCATATGCATCTAGGTTGAGGAATAACCTCTTTAGGAGATACCCTATTAAGCGCGACTCACCTTTTATGGGAACAAAATTTCATGTGCGGTACATGCGCCAGTAGATGGCTCTCACTCAAGCCCTCATTGATGAAGAAAAATCGAGATATGACTTTAAATTATGTTTTTGTAAAACTAGTATGTAATTTAGTTTTGGACATGTAATAGTATGTAAAGAATTGTAAAGCAAGCTCATATGGACTATGTTTTGTATAAAATTTTATGTTATATGAGATTTGGTTGATGTTGTATGAGGTTGGAAGAGTTGAAAATGAAAAAAAATTGAATTGGAAAAAAATTGGACACTTCTACCGGTGGAATGTTCACTTCCATTGGTAGAACGTTGATTTCCTACCGGTAGCTGTATTCTAGTGAGTTTTTCTACCGGTAGGTCCTCTAAATTTTTTTGAAAATTCAAATGATCGGTCTTCGGGCCTTAAGTCATTTTACTTCAAGGAGGTAAATTGAGTAATATTAAGGGTAAAGTGATGTATTTTGGACCTTAAAAGGGTCAAGTGATTGAGTTGTGCACAGGTTATGCGTTTGGGAGTGTCCGGTATAAGTGAGACTCTGCCCGAACTCTGTGTTGTTTATGATCCTAGTGGATGGGATGTTATTAACGTAGTGTTGGGTTTTGGGATACTCACGGGTACTTGTCCGAGTTGATGGGTGATCAACGGGTTGACAAAGAACCCTCAGTTTTAGGGCCGTCGCATTGCTAGTACAATCCCAAAACATCATCTATATGATTAGTTTTAGAGCATATATACAACTAACACCTCACACGCATCCAAACTATGTGATTCCAAACGGTCTCGAGAAAAAATCACTCCTTGTTTTTCAACATTCCAATGTATAGGGTGAGTCCCAACGTGGAAAGTGCGTTCGGAGCCTCATCATTCTTTGTCCAAAATTTCTTTTTAATGCATCAAACATCCTTTCCTCAACTTTGACCCTTTCTCCATTGTTTGTCCCACTTGAATCACTCTATTAATATCCGAAATCATTTATATTACCTAAAAAATGAGACAGACAATTAGAACAAGTATCAAGCTCCAAACAATTCAACACATATCACACAAAAGTAATATCATTATTAAATATAACAAAATCGCACTTTTAATGGTTAATCACTGAACTCCTTCTACACGGCTCCTTGTCTTAGAGCTGTTGCCAAGGCATTTTTTTTTGTTAAACTGATTTTTTGCTCATCAATAATGATAAAATTCCATCACCATTTTCACTTATCGTTCTCACTTTCATTGCAGCTACTATTTGCTTATCTTTTTTAGTACCACTTCACATACCTTCTATTTCTTGAGACTGCCAAAAAAAAAATATATTCCAATTACAAAGTAATGCATGTAAAATTTTATTATTTTACTATATTATTTTTAGGATTAATAATTATAAATAACTCGTCAGAATCATTCTTAATTGCATGTAAAATTTTATAGTTTTTATTTCATTTTATTTTATTATTTCCATGATAGAGGGCTAAAAACAATTTAAAATACAATCAACGGCCAAAAAATATTTTTCAATACAATACCAAAAAATAAAATCTTTTCTAAATAGTTATAGAGTCGTTCTAAAAGTACAAATCCAGTCAACCTCCCCAACACACCGACTCCAAATCTCCAGCATCTTCTTCAACTGATGTACTCGTGTCTTCTCTAGTTACGGTAATGCTGGAAGCAGATAACCCAACAGTTTCTGGCAAAAACCCATGCAGAAGCATGGCCTTCCTCTTGCCTCTATGTAGTTGCCATCTTCTCAATGTCTCTGATACCTCTCTTTCAATCTTAGCCCTCTCCCGTGGTCCTTCTGCAGTTACTACTGTCAAATCTTTCTCACGATGTCTCCTAGTAGTCGCTGTAGTCCCTGTGATTGCTAGGAAGAGGAGTGATCTAAAGCAACTAACAAGAACAATGAGAAGAAAAAGGTATATATATAGAGATGTCCACACATAAAAAGTCCATTTCCAACTGCGCACCAATTCTTTTCTCCAAGGGAGCTGGGAATTTAAAATAACTTCAGCCTCATACAGCTGAGGAGGAGAAGAAGTACCAGCCCGAGGAATCAAAGTTATCCGGATAGCTTCGGTTCTAGGACATCCTTCTTTATGTTTTACAATTGGTATGCTTATTTTCTGCGTTTCAGCAGCAATTCCTAGCAATACAGGTATGCTCATGAGAAGGGTATGCATGAGTCGAATTGGTAAGCTTCTAAAATGCAACATGCATGGCTGGCCGGATTTTGCTACCACAACTCCATTAGTTGATATAAGTTCTGCTGTGACCTGATAAAAGAACTCATTAAACAACTATTGCAGCAAATAGTGGACGATTTAAAGTTCATTTCTCATAGAGAAAAATATAAGTCCTTCAGAAGAATGTCAATTATCAAGCTGAGAACCAGGATTATGAAATAGCATCCCATCAGAGAAACACAAAATAGTTATGGTAATGGAGCAAGATTAGTGAGAGGATAAGGCATTGTAAGTTCTCTGAAAATTATAGATAAATCTCAGGATACTTTGAATAAACAAGTATAATGATCCTCTGCCAGTGCAAATTTCAAGCTTACTTGCAGTGGTATCGTATGTGCAGAACATAATAGGGACACTATCAACAACAGTATTTTCAGAAGTATTATGAAAAAACTTATCATTGTATCATGAACTTTGGGAGGCTGATCTATGCAAATATGGCTCACTCATGACGGTTATTGCACATATATAAATCTAAAGAAAGTAAATAACATACTATCACCATCATAATCATACGAAGACTGTCCAGCCCATAGTTTTAGATGGTCGTATGGAAACAGTAATGGTGCCTCGGACATGAGGTGTAAATTTAGAGAGTAAAATTTTTTCCTCAATTCACACCCTTTTGAAATAAATATGTTTGCACATTTTAACTCCCCAATCATTCAAATATGTTATTTCATGATTTTTAATGTATTCTATATTACCATAAGTTTAATACTGTCATCTGAAAAGAACTTCCATTAACCTTTAATTGGTTAAATACAAAAAATTCATAAATAGCAAAATCAAACTATAGATTGATAAAATTGTAATCACCAACTCTTCTCAAGTCTATCTCAAACAAGATTAAGTCTTACTGAAAAGATCCAAAAATGGAACTTGGACCTAAATGTTGAAAAAAAAAGATTAAATAAAAACCTTTTCATATGCCAAATTGATTGCTCTTTTAAGTGTCACTGAGCCGAAGAACCCATTTAAGGAAATGAAGTTAGGCAAATCTATCATCAACCAGGTCGCATTCGTACTGTCACTAGCTGTTGGAATATAGTCTAGTTTGTTATGTTTTTTTCCCCTTTTTACCCTTACTATGACTTTTATATTTTGCCTAGACCACAAGGATGTTTATATCACTTTATACTATTATTTGGTTATGTATACGGGGCTCTACTCTTAGTTTGAGTATCCCTTTTACTCACAAATACATCAAGTTGATATCAGAGCTAAAACCCTAGCCTCTTGCCCTAACCCTAGCCCCTCCTCCACATTCCAGCCACTAGCCACCACACTATTACCTGCCACCAGCCACACACTGACAACAGCCCACAAACCACTTCCCAACAGCAACCCAGTCAACCCATTGCCCAGCCACACCTTCAGCAGCCACACACCAACAACAAACACACCTTCCCACCAATCCTTTTTTCACTTACCCAACCAAAGTCACCGACAAACCCAACCCAATTTTGACTCACTTAAAACCAGCAACACCCCAACCACCAACAAACCCAACCCAGACTCCACCGACCCAGCCAACCTATACCAGCAGCGACCCAACCCAACCCAACCCAGTCAACCCACTGTCCAACCCAGCCTTCACCCAACCCAGTGCCAGACAGAGCCCAGCCCGCGCCTGCGCCAGGCAAAGGCCAGGTAGCACCCAGCTCGTGCCTAGGTAGTTCCAGCGCCAGTCTATCACGCATTTGTGCTTCGCGTTCTTCCTCGCAGTGTCACCATCTCTTCGCGCCACTGATTTCTTTTTCTTAGGGGTGAAACATCTAGGACCTTTTTAAGAGGGGTTAAATCCTCTTCTCTGTTGATCTGTTTTTAATGCATTAGATCACTTATATATTCATTGAATTTTCTGGGCACTCTGACCTAATTATTTAGGAGTTTTCTGGACCTTCTTTATCTGTTGCTACTGTTCGACTGGAGGTATATTGTTCTCTCTTATTTTTGTCCCTCTACTTATCTTAAGAGCATTTTTTGTCACATGTGCCCAGGATTGTTGTTAATATGGCTACTACTGAGGGACTTGAGACATCTATTGTTAGTACTTCCACTTGGGATGTACCGCCTAGTTCTCCCACTGTTATGTTTGACTAGTATACAATACCTACTGATATAGTTGTATTACCGGTAATGCCGGATATGATCTCTCAGAAGGTTACGACACAATTGTTGAATGGACGTAACTTTGCTGAGTGGTCAAGCTCATTCCATCTTTTCTTAGGCCGTGTAGAGAAGCTTGGTTGGTTGACGGAATCTTATCCAAAGCCGGGTGATGACGACCCTGGATATTCTGCATAGTTCTCTGAGAACTATACTATTTTTGAATGGTTATTTGGCTTGATGGAGCCCTCTGTTTGTAAGATTCACCAGTTTCATAGCTCTGTTTTGAAACTATAGAACGCATTATTAGAGATGTATTCCCAGTCTAGATGAGGAGTTCGTGTCTATGAGCTCTCTTAGGAGCTTTCATATGCTCGACAGGGAGATTTGACGGTTTAAGATTATTATGACTATTTGAGTCAGCGCTGGCTTGAGTATGAAACTCTCCGTCCTCTTGTTACTATTCCAAGGATAGAGCCCGAAGGAGTAGCATTTCTACATACTCGAGAGGAAGATAGGATTCACAAGTTCCTTCTGGGACTTCGTGATGAGTTTGAGGGACCTCGTTCACAGATCTTGTCGATGATGAGACTTCCGTCTCTTTATGAGGTTTATGCGATGATTGAGTAGAATGAGCACTGCGTCCGTATTGCACCACTTTTAGTTACGGCCTTGACTTCTTCGACTAACCAGATGGCTCTTGCAGCTATTGCAAGGTCTCGTTCAGAAGTATCAGCTAGAGGTCGAGAGCTCTCGGACCAGCGCCATTAGGGCGGCCCAGATTAACACAGACAGGAGAATTCTCATCAGTGTGATTATCATGGTCAATCAGGACATCTCAAGGGTGCTTGCTGGAAGCTCCATCCAAAGCTTAAGCCGCCTCCTCGCTGCTATACTGCTACTATTGTTGAGGTACCACCACCTACTGTCACTGCTCATGCTATTGCTCCTCTTGCACCTCCTTGGCATAGTGATATGGATGCTATCACTTTTTGATTGGATATACTTATGTCCACCCTGACAACTTAGTGTCAGACTATTGTTACTGCCACCGCTACAGGTATACCTCGTGTTTTTCATGCTTGCGTCAGTCAGTCTCCCCTTTGGATGGTAGACTCGAGTGTGAATGGTCATATGATAAGTGAGGCCCATCACTTCACCACTTTTGACGAACAATTATATACATAGGTTCAACTAGCAGATGGTACACATACCTTTATTGTTAGTAGGGGTACAGTCCGCCTCCCAGATGACTTTACATTACATTTGATTTTTCATGCGCCAAAGCTAGCCATGAATCTATTATCCGTACATCAATTAGCTACAGATTTTCATTGTGCGGTTGTGTTCTTATCTGTTCTTATCAGTTGTGGCATGACCGTTTTAGGCATACAAATTTTAAATATTTATGTATGTTATTTCCTTTTTTGAGCAATACTTGTGTTAGTGGTAAACTTGACTGTGTTATATGTTCCCTACAAAAAATATGTTCGGGTCAGTTATATTCCTCGCATGCACAATTTGAACTAATACACTCTGTTATTTGGGAATCCTCTCCTGTTACTGCTCTATTAGGTGTTTGTTGCTATGTGTCATTTATAGATGACCATACTCATTGTACTTGGGTCTACCTTTTACATAGAAAATCTGGTATATTTCCTGTCGTCACTCAGTTTTTTCAAATGATTAAGACACAATTCAATTTCATTGTTTGTACTCTTCGTTCGAATAATGTCAAAGAAAATGTTTCTGATGCCTTAGTGTCTCACATTTCCTCCTAGGGTATTCTTCAACAGTTCACTTGTCCATATACTCCTGAGCAAAATAGAGTTGCTGAAAGAAAAAATATGAGTTTAATAGGGATGGTACGTTGTATACTTGAGGTATACAGGTATCAAAATTTATTGGCATTTTGCTATTTTGACTTCTACCTTTCTGCACAATCGTACACAGAGTCTTGTTCTTCAGTACAGAGCTCCCTTACAGGTCTTATTCCCTGAGCGAACACTTTTTTCGCTCCCTCGTCGTGTTTTTGGTTGCACATGTTTTGCTCGGTATCGGTCTTCTACTCGTTATAAGCTTGATGATAAAGCGATTCACTACGTTTTTGTGAGCTATTGTCATCAGTCTAAGGGATATCGGTCTTATGATCCTATCAAGCGCCATATATATCAGTCTATATGTTACATTTCTTGAATATATTCCTTATTTTTCTTTCAGTCCTGTTTGCCCTTCTAGTTGATGATACTCCCTTTGATTTTTCATTACCACAGGAGCCAAAACCATTTATCACTATCACTATAGAGTCATCAGTCTTTCTTCCTCCAGAGCCACTCATCTCTGTTAGTACAGAGACACCAGTCTCTTTTCTTTTGCAGGTTTATGTTCATTGCCCTAGTTCTTATCTCCCTGCTGATGTACTTTCTACCTCATGCAATGCAAGTAATACTTATCAGTTCGTTAAATATATTGATGCACCTGTTATTAGTACAAATAAAATTACAAGTATTGAGCCAATTACTTTCCCTAATGAGACATTGTCAATGGAGCATGATGATTTAGGACGTCATTATCCTCGGCGTGATTGCCGTCCAGTTATTCGTTATAGTTGGATCGCCAGAACTTTATATTTGATCTCTACTTATGTTTCTTATGGTGATCTGTCTCCTACATTTTGAGCTTATAATATGGCCTTATCAAATACGTCGATTCCTCGCTCTGTTTCAAAGGCTATGTGGGAGCCCGAGTGGGTTCTTGCCATACAAACGAAAATGGACGCTCTTCAGCGTAATCATACGTGTGATCTTGTCTCTTTACCTTCAGGGGTGAAGCCCGTTGGCTGCTGCTGGGTTTATACCCTGAAGTTTCTTGCAGATGGTACTATTGATCGTCACAAGGCCAGGCTTGTGACGAAAGGCTTTACTCAAGTACCAGGTCATGATTTTAGTGTTACCTTTGCCCCCGTGACAAAATTGACTACTATTCGGTTGATTATTTCTCTAATTGTGGAGTATTCTTGGTCTCTTCATCAGTTAGATGTGAAGAATGTATTTCTTCACGGTGATATGGACGAGATTATTTATATGGATACACCACCAGGCTTTCGTGGTGATGGGAAGTATGCTCGGAAGGTGTGTCGACTGCGTAAGTCTCTTTATGGACTAAAACAGTCACTACGAGTTTGATTCTCTCAGTTTTGTGGTGTAGTTATACATTTAGGATTCTGATCATACATGTCATATTCGATGAAATATTTTTAGACAGTGTGTCATCCTTTTGGTATATGTGGATGATATTATTATTATTGGGGATGATATTTATGAGATTACACATGTCAAGTTAGACCTTGGGAAGGCCTTCGAAGTGAAGGACCTTGAATTTCTACAATACTTTCTTAGGATTAAGGTTGTCCGTAACAGCAGGGGTATTATTCTTTCTCAGAGGAAATATGTTCTGGATCTTCTATCGGACACTGGGATGCTGGGGTGCAAAGCGACATCATCCATGATTCCTAACCTAAAGCTTATTACTAAAGGTAAGGAGTTGAGTGATCCGACTGTCTATCAGAGATTGATAAGTAGACTTATCTACATAGCTAACACTAGGTCAGACATTTCATTCGCTGTCAGCCGAGTTAGTCAGTTCAAGCACAGGCCGTATCAACCTCATCTTGATGTAATTTATCATATTCTTCGGTACCTCAAGTCTTGTCCTGAACTTGGATTGTTCTATGTATTAGGATCTCAGACTGGTTCTCTAACCTGTTATTCAGATTCAGATTATGGGGAAGCGTGTGACGGTTGATCTACTACAGACTTCTGTGCTTTTTGAGGGGCTCATCTTATCTCTTGGAAAAACAAGAAGTAGTCATGTGTATCTCTCTCGTCAGTAGAGGCAGAGTATCGAGTACTAACACTTGGCACATGTGAGATTACCTGACTATGATCAATTCTTGGCGAGTTGGGATTTTCAATTATTTCTTCATTTATATTATATTGTGATAATCGATCTGCTATTCAACTTGTTTCTGACTCTGTACTACATGAGAGGACGAAACATATAGAGATCGATGTTCACTTTCTTCGAGAGAAAGTTGGCTGTGGTATTGTCACTTCATTATTTGTGAGAACCAATGATCAGATTGTGGATGTTTTCACCAAACCTGTCACTCAATCCATTCTTCGAGACTCTGTTATTAAGCTTGTCTTAGTTGATATTTTTGCGCCTAGTTTGAGGAAAAGTGTTGGAGTATAATCTAATTTATTAGGGTTTCTTTTTCTCTTTTTACCCTTACTTTAGACTTTTATATTTTGCATAGGCCACAAGGATGTTTAGATCACTTTGTACTATTATTTGACTATATATACAGGACTCTACTCTTAGTTTGATAATCTTTTTTACTCACAAATACATCAAGTCTAGCTTTCTTCATTAGGTCTCATTACCCATTAGCTTTCCCATTAAGACTCCTCTTGAAGTTAAAGAGAAAATACTAAATGTAACGGTTACACCAAGTCGGTAGCCCCACTTGGTGTACCCATCCACCCATAAGTGAACTAGTGGGTAAGCGAACCCACAAAATTCAATAACAACCTATGGATGTAAAAAAGTGGGCTTCACTTTATTTATTTTCTAATTTTTCTATTGGACAATTATATCACATGACACGGCTGATTTACATTGAATATTTAATCCAACTTTATCCATTTACCAAATATTGTGTTTTTGTAGAAAGAAACAAGAATTTGAGTAAAAAGACTCATAAGGCTGTAAATCTAAACAACCCGGTGTGCGATTATTGATGTTAAATTGACCTTCAATTTCATTGATTTTGGGAGGTTCCATTCTGGCAAGGAAACAAGAACTTGAGACTGTTGTTAACAGAAGAATCCGGTCAAGGCCGC
Source organism: Ilex asprella (assembly GCA_023539305.1). Lineage (NCBI taxonomy): Eukaryota > Viridiplantae > Streptophyta > Magnoliopsida > Aquifoliales > Aquifoliaceae > Ilex > Ilex asprella. The sequence goes on along the minus strand of CM042201.1, from coordinate 2,886,639 downwards.
TAGTAAATTTTAGGCTTGTTGCTATCTCATTCTCCTAACTCATCAAATTCAATCAATTCTTAGCATAGTTATCAAATCGTGTATCGGAAGGTGTATCGTTTTTTAAAAATAGTATATTGTATCGTATTGTGCATCGTGTATTTTAAGATATGGTACAATTTTAAATAATTAATAATAAAATATATGTTTATAAACTTTAGAGTGTCTAGATGTAATTTATTAACTAATATATAAATTTTAGAGAGTATGTGTAATATTTTAAATTTTAGGGAGTTTAAGTAATTAAGTAACAAACCTCAAGTGGTCTAAATGTAATTCTCCCTATTTTAAAACATAGTGATGAGAGAGTGCCTCATCAGAAAAGGAAAAAAAAAGACAAGAGAGAGGAAAAAATTGCGAGAGCGATCCAAAGGCAGAGAGAGACCAATCGTGAGAACGATCGAGAGACAGAGAGAGAAAGATTGTGTGCGAGAAAGATCGTGAGACAGAGTCTCTCTGTTTCAATGGTCTTGGATGATCTACTTCTTCGATGGGTTTCCAGTTTTCTAAGGTTTCTTGTAATGACCTCTATGAGGAAGAAGAAGTGTTTTCTAAAATCTAAAGAAAAACCAACCTAAGATTTCATCCAAAATTTACAGGTTAGTGTTGCTATTTTTTTTCATTTCAAAAATTTGTTTATTTTGCTTTTGCTTGGGTATTTTTGTTGATTTGTGGATTTAGTAAACTGGTAATTCTTCTCTTTATCTTTGTTTTGGTTGATTTACCGTGCGTTCTAATCAAAAAAAAAAAAAGAGACTGCGCGTATCGCTCATATCGTAAAAACGCATCTTGTATCGGACGATACTATGTAAAAATGATACAAAACTCCAATGCGTATCGTTTTACCTCTATATAGTGATGTACCGTACAATACTAATAACTATGATTGTTAGAGCTTGACATTTGCCATTAAAACATATAAATATAGAGAGTTGAGAGCTACGATGACCAAATAAAATAAGGAAAAGTGGCTAAAATTTTATTTTTGAATGAAACTTAGGCGGGTCTAACCACATTTGAAATTCACACGTTCTGGGTTGTAATGGGTTGTATCAGCTTGAGTTGACCCCTCTTTACCATTACGCTAGTTACACAGTTATGACAACCATTATGGGTGTTAAAAAAAATTCCAACGGGAGAATTTGAGTGTCACAGTATCCAAAGTCATCATTCCCATTACGTAACAGTCATGCACCGCAACGGCCGGTGTTTAAGACTGTGGTCTAGTTATAGTTGTCAAATCGTGTGTCAAAAGATGTATCGTTTTTTTTAAATAGCGTATCGTATCATATCGTGCATCATGTATCATAAGATACGATGCAATTTTAAATAATTAATAATAAAATATATGTTTACAAATTTTAGGGTGTCTAGATGTAATTTATTAACTGAAATATAAATTTTAGGGGGTTTATGTGTAATATTTCAAATGTCAGGAGTCTAAGCGATTAAGTAGCAAACCTTAAGGGGTTTAAATGTAATTCTACCTATTTTAAAACACAGACGAGAGAGTGTCTGATGGCTCTGATCAGAAAAAAAAAGGACGAGAGAGAGACAAAGATCGCGAAAGCGATCGAGAGGCAAAGAGAGAGCGACCGTGAGAACAATCGACAGAGAGAGAAAGATCATGAGAGAGAAAGATCGCAAGAAGAAGAAGTTCTACTTCTTCGATGTTTTACTTTTCGATGGGTTTCAACTTTTTAGGGTTTCTTGCGAAGAAGAAGGAGAAGTGTTTTCTAAAATCTGAAGAAAAATCAACCAAGGATTTCATTCGAAATTTATAGGTTAGTGCTGCTATTTTTTTCAATTTTAAAAATTTGTTCGCATTACTTTTGCTTGGGTATTTTTGCTGATTTGTGGGTTTGGTGGACTGGTTATTCTTCTCCTCTTCATCTTTGTTTTTGCTAATTTACCATGCATTCTAATCAAAATAAAAAAAAAATAGAGACTTCGTGTATCGGTCAATGCGCATCGTATCAGAAAAATGTATCGTGTATCGGACGATACTATGCAAAAACGATACAAAACTCCAACTCATATTGTTTTACCTCTGTATCGTGACGTATTGTACGATACTAACAACTATGGGTCTAGCACACATCCTTCTTGCTGGAACCCACTTGAGAAAAGATAAAAATCCCACACCAGAAAAGAAACGAGTACAATGGCTTCACATAGAAAGATTGGACATACCACTCTTAACTTAAGCTTAAGCTTTTAGGTTAACTTTTAGTCCAACAATGTATGGGTCATAATTTCAATAGCTATTCGAAGTATCCATTTTTTATTGTTTAGATAACTAAATTTTAGTCAAGTTCAATCTTATTTTCCTTTGGTACAATAGGTACTTCAAAGCAATAGGGAAAAAGAGCCTTAAAAACACTATAAAAAAGGAGGGCCATCTATGGAACCCAGAGTGAAAAATAAAAATCTTGATTAAAGCATCAATGCTAGTTTCGTTTACAGATTTCTCTCTAATATTTTTTTATTCATTTAAATTTTCCTTTTTGCCTTTTAATAACAATTGGATGTGCAACAATTATGGCAATGTAATATATATACCTTCAAATTTTAGAAAATTTAACAGAGTATGGTTGGGTAGCCTACATGAAGGTGGCAACCTGACATGTAGAAGTACAATGATGGAGTTTCATAACATTCCTACCATGAAAACGATATTCACTAAACAGAATATTTAAGTAGATATCCTATTCAACAAATTGGTTGGAATTATCCTAGGAAAAATTTGTAACATCTCTGACGTGCGGGGAGAAAAACTTATTTGGCTTTAATAGATAATGGTGAGTGATAATTTACTCGTGCAGATGATAAAATGAAATGGAAATTAGTTTCTCCGGAGAGGAGGCAATGATAAATTGCAAGCCCCATGGAAAGACCATGGAAACACTACAAGAAAAAGGACCTTTTGTGACAAATTTTTTACGGCGGATGTGTTTGCCGTCACAAAAGACATATTTGAGACAATTTTTTGTGGCGACTGTGTTTGCCGTCACAAAAAGCGTGTTTGTGTTAATATTTGTGGCAGTTATTTTTTCTGCCGTAAATAGT
>CM042201.1:2864746-2883431 GCA_023539305.1 Ilex asprella | reverse complement strand
CCCCCACAGAATGTGTATATATATTCATAGGCCTTCTCCGAGAAAGGGTAGGAGAAAATACCGTTACAAATCCCCCTCCTTAAAGTAATACAAAAACCCCAAGGAGCAAGAGAGACTCCATTTGAGTAGACTAAACATGTTTCAACGCTGGTGAACCACTTCAATCATTGTTTTTATGCTTTTCAATATTCACCATCTCTCTCAAGCCTTAAGCTCTTCAGCTTAAGCATTGTGCCATTAGATACTTCACTAATTTGGAATCCTCACGCTTACATACGTCATAAGTACCAATATTAAACTCACAGCTACGCCTACCAGCCAATTCAAAAGATGATTACGAGGCTTTAATTGTAAATAACTGGTTTCTTGCTGTGTGTGAAAATTCTCTATTCACCTTTTCAAGTTCTTTATATGAGGAAAAAAAAATTCTTTCCAAATATTTCCACAATGTGCAACAAACGACCTACCATATGGATTATATTTTCTTCTGAGACAAGTTATAAGTTTTTGGGGCGATTTAGTGATTAATTTACCACAAAAATTAGTATCAATCTTTAAAATGTTTGGCATGCATCTTAAAATATTAGGATTTTTCTCTAATAATCCCATTTTGGTGTAAACTTAACATATTGAGTTGTAGCCTACCCAAAAAACACTTTCTGGTATAGTGAACTTACCCTTTGACAAGAAATTGTAATCATTTGGGGAAACGATCATCTAAATGTTACTAAACCAAAATAATTGCTATCTTAAATCCCCCCGCCCCCTAAAGGAAAGACAAAAATAACCTAAGAGAAATTAGAATACCTGGAACACTCCAATCTCCAAGTTGAAATCAGATTCAGGCATCCAAAGAACCAAACGAACAAAAAAGGTGTGTCCCACAGGCACACCCATCTTCTTCCTCTTGATGAATCCTCCAAAACCACCATCATCACTCCTTAAAGGGAACACAGCCTCAGGATGAATATCAGTGTAATCAAAGTGTAACCTCTCTCTCATAAATACAGGCTCTTCCACCCACATATTCACCAACCCAACACCCAAGATGACAGCCAAGAGCATCAGCATTGTGAGAACAATGCACACATATACAGCTCCCAGAAAACCTAATCCTATCTTCCTCAGAAAAAGGCTGCAGCCATGGACGATTGACTCGAACCTTTCTTTGGGCTTTTCCGCGCGGCGGCAGGACTCAGACGCCAGGTATAAGAGAGAGAAGATGGGGGATGTGAGAGGAACCAAAGAGTTATATAGAATCTCTACTTGCAAGGAGACAAACTTCATGAACCAGGCTGATGGGTTTGGAATAGGGAAAAAATCCTCCACCTTCTCCTCCTCTTCCATCATGGTGGTAGTGGTGTGTCGACTTTTAAGATGAGTTCGTCAGTTCCCATGGTACTGAGAAATTAAAAGCAAGAGAGAGGAGAGGGTAAGCCCCACAAAATTGGCTGCTCGCGTCCACCTGTAACGTGCATGAGGAGAGGTTGGTGAGAAGTGGAGCGGTGGCTAGCTTAGCGAAGACGTGGCGTGTGCTGAAACTGATTCATCATGCAACCAGCGCTTATTACCCACCGAACAATGTTAGAGATTTAAAAATTGAGTAATCCTATATATCTTAAAATTATATTTTAAATTAATGAAAAATATTAGATCAGTGGATTTCAATTAAAAAAATTGATAAGACTCACTCATTCAATGATTTCCATTGATTTGAAATGTATATCTGGGATACAAATTTGATATATATAGTATTACTCTTAAAAATTAGAGTTAATAATTACAACTATTAAATCACTATCTACTCAATTATTAGGATTATCAAATCTAGTTTTTAAATCTAATTTTTAAGTTCATCTAATATTACTCCCACCCAAATTATGAGAAAATTTTCCATGCTGATTAGGTACCAGACATGCATATTTTTAATCAACAATTATAAAAATCAGCCACCTCAATAAAAAAAAAAATGTCAACAATGTTAACTGAATTGGTTTGACAAATATAACGTCTAGGGATGTAATTTGGGCAGTCAACCCTAGTCCAACCCTAGGTATATAATATTTAACCCTAACTCTACCTCAGGTTAATAAACTCAACTCAAGCACTGCCCGAGTTAATTCCGGCGGGCTCGGGTTGAATTCGGGTTAATAATTTTGGACTAATTTTGAGTTACTTTACGGGTTGATTTCGGGTTAATGTTTTAAACTTGATACATATATTACATAATATTCAAATAATTTAACAACTAATAACTTCAATCAAGTTTTTAACATAAAAATCATAAATATTAAGAACTCAATGCAACCACAATCATATAGAATACAGTCAGATAGATCAATTTATCAATTTATGCGAGTTTAAATCAAAATGATCAATTTATAAGCCAAAGATTTTCTCCTGTAGCAAGCATGCAAGACTTACAACTAGATAGTGCCTTATTATTTACCAATGACAATCAATCTCTTAAACATGAATATTTTCCATTCAACCCTAGTATAAATTATAAAATTGTATTTATATAATAGTAATTTGGGTTCGGGTTCGAGTGGTCAACCCGAGCCCAACCCAAATTGAATTCGGGTTGGGATTTTTTGACTCAAGCCCAACCCAAGTATTAAAAACCCTAGCTCAAGCCTTAATTTTTTCGGGTTGGGCTCGGGTTAAAATCGGGTTGCCCAATCCAAGTTGCACCCTTAATAACGTGAGTCACACGAAAATTATTTTAAATTATATTTTTTCAATTAATTCTTAAAATTAAATAAAAAATTAAGATGATAAAATTCACCCACAATAATACATGTTGGTAGGCCAAGCCAAATGTTTGCCAATTAGGATAAAAGAGCAAAATTTCTCAATGTGCATTTTCTAAGTGTAAAATCAAAAAACCCTTTAGTTAGCCTAAGATGTGAATCATATAATTTTCCAATAGGGGAGGGGTTCAAAATAATGTGAAACCGCAATTATCTATCAGAAAAAACTCAATTACGTGTTATGTCTCTATGTATTAAAATAAGAACCTTATTTTGAACGAATTTATAAGATATTATAGTGAATAATTCATTAAATTTTGGAACATTTTAAAGACTACTTTAAAAGCTAAAGGGACATAGTTCAACATGCTTGTAAAGTGAAAAATATCTTTTACCATTATTAGTCAGAAGTAAACTCTAAAAGAACTGACGAATATATATAATATTTCTTCTGTCCTCAATGTCGAATCAATTCATAGCTTCACTAATTAAATATTGTGCCAAAATAGGGCTACATAAAAAGGGGAAGTACATTTAACAGGTCATTTTGAGTAGTGTATGGTAGAAAGGGGAAAATAGTAACAAGCAAACATGCACCAAAGAAAAAAAGAGAAAGATAAAATGCAAGAGTATTTTAGTGATTAAAATCTTAATGACTTTATTATACTTTTTTCCATTTCTTTTTAGTATTATTGTAATTTTTCAAGCATGTGATTTTGAAACTTCCAGTAGAAAAGTAAATTTGACTTGTATTCTAGCCAAATGAATATGGCTTCCATACTTCATCATATTATCCAACTAAACTAATAGTGTTGCAGAACATCCCAACTCCAAAAACAATAATATGTACCCACTGAATTTTATCCAGCATTGGTAGTTGATACCTATTAATTCTTATTGATACCATCATAAAGTCTTTGATTCCCCAAACTCAAAATAAAATCAAAAATCGAGTAGGGAAAAGTAGGGGTGTAACTTGGGCTAGTCAGCCAAAATTCATCCCGAGCCTAACCAGAAAAAAAAATAGGGCTTGGGTTAGAATTTTTAATACTTGAGTTGGGCCTGAACAAAAAAACTCTAGCTTGAATTGAATTCGAGCAAATCTCGGGGTTGAGGCCTCAAGTTGTCGAGTTCAACCCAACTATTAAAATCAGGTTGAACTCGATTTTTAAATCGGGTTAAACCTGAATATACATAAATATATAAATATATTTAACTAGAGTTAGTATTTATTTTCACTCTTCATAGTACAGACTTTAACTTCATTCAAGCCTTCGCCCTTGTGCCTTCATCACTCTCAAATCCCTCTCTCACTCGTCACTCGTCTCTCATCCTTTCTCAAACTCTTAGTCTCCTTCTCTCACTCGTCTGAGTCTCGTTTCAAACTCTCAGCCTTCTTCTCTCACTCATCACTCCTCCCTCTCTCAATCTTCACTCATTTGAGTCATCTCAGACTATCAACATCCCTTTCTTACTTGTCTCTTTTTTCAAACCGAATTATCTAACCCGAGATTTACTCGATTTTTAACCCGAAATCAGCTCAAATTCAACACAAACCCATTCGAATTAAACTCGGGCAGTCCTCGGGTTGAGGTTGAGTTAGGGTTGAAGATTATATATCTAGGGTTGGGCTAGGGTTGACCTCTCAACCTACCCGAGTTACACCTCTAGGGAAAAGAATAAAAAAATCTAGCTTTAGTAGATTGTTATCAAGAAATGCCAAACTTTGAACAACATTGTTGTTCTTAAGACAACTTAAAACACAAAATATGAAGGTGAAGAAAAGGTAACATGCCATATACATAATCCATTGTCAGACAAGTTCTAAATCTTCAAGTGAAATTTTAGAGTTAGATAATCAAATTTTCAAATTTTAAAAATATAAAGTTTGACCTAAAAATTAAGAATTGATATGAAAAAAAATTAGATTATGAAAATTTCAAGGAATAATTAAAATTTAGTGAGTACCTTCGAGATTTATGATTTTGGAGGATGGTTTTGTGCTCAATGCAATATTAATTGACTCAGAATATATAGGTGTGTTGATATGTCAAGTGAGGAAGCAAAAATATCATTCTTTTAGTACTTGAGGTTTCTGACACCCACAAAAGTTGAACTTCCATCTTACCAAATACCATAATGTCATGCTTCATGATTGAAGTTTTATTTAGAAAAAAAAAGTAACAAATGAAAACAAAATGGGAAATGAAATTGGTTGATGGTAGGTTTAAGGGCTTTCCTTTGATTGGTTAACCTGGTAAATGAGAACAACTTGCAATATAGTTCAATTTCGAAATAGTGAATATTTAGCACTTTGAGAGTGAATATAATGTGCATGTTGGATGTGAAAAATATATTGTTTTAGTGTGATTAAGAACTCTAAATAAAGCGACCAGTGAGTAGAGAGAAAAGTAGGAAAAGAAGATGAGAAAAAATTGTTATGGATGGTAGAATGTTATAAAAAAAAATAAAGCATGCATTAAGGTGACCTTTAAAACTGATATGAAGAGTCTCCAATGATATCATGGATGAAAATTTTATTTTAGTAAAAAGATATCGATTATTCAAAATCATAAAGCCAATGATCTAAAATTGAGCAAGGGAGAAGGAGGGAGACAGTAGCTAGAAGTCCAAAACAGTTTTAACTCTTCTTCATGGGAAGAAACCGTTGCCCTTAGAGCTACTTAATGATTAAAAACCTTTGATCTATATAAGAAACTCATTTCAAGGCCATAAAGAATGATCATTGATATAATTATGATAAATTGATAGAGTATTAAATAGTTAGAGCTTAAATGAATGAATAAATATTTAATTTATTGATGTAATTAATGTAAGATGAAAGGATATGAAGGAGTTTATGCTTGACTTATTTCATCGTTCTTAATTTCTAACCATGATTCCGGTAATATTTATGTGGCTTATACGGTTAGGTGAGTGTCACTCTCCTTCGGATATCATGCACGAAATGGGAAGAAATATGTGTGTGTGCAAAAGTACTCCCCAAGCGTAGAGAGACTTTCGTGTATCGTGTTTTATTTGGAATTGAGTATTTCAAGGTTGTCTCCTCAAGGAAGGAATGTGAATTGTGTTGAAAGTGATTTTGTGAAAAATGAAAAGTATAAAATTTTTTGAGTTTGAGTTTTGGTGAGTTAAGATTGGTTATAGAAATGTAATGGAAAGAAGGTTGACTAATCCAAAGAGGTCATTCCAATGAGAATGCCAAATCAACTCAAGACACTCTTCCAATGGTGCAAAGGTGTTTGACTGATTCGTAACAAGCGAGTGACTAACATAGAGGTAAGGACTCGAGCATACCCCGTGACAAGTCTACGATGTATCAAAAGCTCACAACCATATTCACATTCAACTTAGTCAAACCAAACCACCTTACACTACGAGGAGGAATGAAAAAGAATTGATTTGGCATACCTAAGAGAAATTCTCCCTTGGGATTAGCCAACAAAATGCTTAGCTACTCATGTTAAAAGAAAAAAAATACACTGTGTAAGGAGACATGGTATTGAAATGGAGATTAAAACTTGTTTTAATGGAAAACAAAGTGAAACTACAAAAATGAGTGCATTTAATACCCAACTTAAAAACTTGAAGTGAAAACTTGAATATAACAATGGTAGATTCCAAGATAATTAACTAAAATTGAAATACACTTGAAATAAATGACATAAAATGCAATAAATGAAGCTTACAAGAGTCTTAAAGCAGGTTACAAGTGAATTAGGTAAAGAAAATGCAAAAATCTAGCTTTTCTCTCCAAAACTATGTCTTTCTCCTTGAGCTTCTCTATCTACAATGCTGAACAATGCTATAAAAATGTCAAGTGATCCTTCATTTTTATCCATGGAGGTCCTATAGTCTGTGTGAGAGGCTTACCATCAATGGGGGATTGAGTAGCTTTGACAGGCTTGGACAAGCCTAGCCTACAACTTCCTAGACTTCCCTCTCCTCTCTCTTTCTCATTAATGCATTGGCCTCCAAAGTCCAACTTGAAGTTGAGGGAGGCATGTATGTGTGTAAGATATGTCAAGGGACAAGTGGGAGAATCATAGGTGGGACCCCCAAGTGGCAGAACTTGAGTTGCAGGTTGTCTAACATTTCTGGGCAAAACATTTTCGGAAGGTTGATGCAAACCTTCCAGAAGGTTTTGGCAGGATAAGGGAAAAAAGATGTTCAGTGAGCTTAACCTTCTGAAAGGTCGATGCAAACCTTTCAGAAGATTTATTTCAGTAGGCAAAACCTTCCGAAAGGTTTTGGGAGGGCATAGGCAGACCAAGTGCAAACCTTCTGGAAGGTTTTCTTTTATTTTGCTTTTTTATTGATTTCTTCACCTTCCAAGCCTCATGTTAAGCCATCCCCTCATCTCCATTGTCTTTAATCACTATGATGGGGGCTTAACTCAGGCCATTTACAAACACTTCACCTACATTCACACAAAACTTAATTAAAAGGTAGATTAAATGCATTTCTCCCCAAATTCACAACAAAAACAAGAAAAAAGGGTATAAAAGGCATACAGAAATGTGCAATATTTTGTGTGAATCAGTTTATAATGTTAATTAGGAGTAAAATAAGAAAACAAAAGTATTTCATGCAAAGGTACTTTCATGCAAAGGTAATTTCATTCAAAATTTTTATTATCCACTTGGAACTTTAAAATTTGAATTGCTATTCTAAATAAGTGAGACATCTGTACAAAATCTTCTCACATCGTTTTATTTTAATTTTTCTCTCCTCCGTCTACCCTTTTTCCCAATTCTCCTCAATGGATTATTTTTCTATCTCTAGCTATTGGAGGATCATGATTCACTCTTTGATCAATATTTAATTGTATTTTCGTCTATATTTTTATGCTTTTAGGTAGTTCATGTTGACTGGAGTTTTGAGTTACACTATTGTTAATTTAACTTAGAAGCATTAGATTTAAAATACAATTGAAAATTAATCCATTTATGACTTGTAAGTGATTTTAAAAGAAAAGAGTTTCTAAACTATTTGGTGTTTTGAAAATATAGATTTATCTATTAGCGGACCCCTCTTTAACATCCTTTAATGCTTGAGAGGATAATTTTTTTGCTTGGTCTTAAGCTTGAAATATCAGTAGGGACCGTCTAGTGCTCACCTGACTTTGTTAGAACAGTCTCTGTATGACTTATGGAAGAAAAGGAGAAAAGACCATGGAGAGAGAGAGAGAGCAAGGCTCGCTCTCATAGTTGCTTGAGTGGTCTGCTCTTCCAGTAAATATTGGAACCTAATTTTTATTCTACTGAAAATTGACTTGATCCGAAATGTATACATTCAAGTGTAGGTGGTCAAGTTGTAGTTATAATCCGGTTAAGTCCGGAGTCAAATCCACAATGAACTACTGTTGGTGTTTTGAATTAATTACTGACAAAGACCAAAGTGACTGGAACCTTTGAGATTTGAAGTTATGAAGATTATAGAGTTTCCTGGACAAAATCTAAGATTCTCTCAAATGAAAGAGTCACCATTAAGCTCGAAGATCCTGACATGTAGTCAATCATCTAGTTGTTATATTTGTGTTTGACAGCTCAATTAACCCCTATGTCAAAAGCAAGTTAATTGGAGGATAAAGATGGACTGTGAGAATTAAGAGCATGACTCCGATGTCTTTGTAGAGATTTACAAGAATTATCAGTGTTGGGACTCAACTTGTTTACAAACAAGCAAGTAATTCTACAAATCATCCAGCATCTGTTATATTATTTCATTCTTAGTTAGAGTAAAATAATAATAATGAATATTGAAAAGTAGTCATGAAGATCTAGCTTGAGCACTTGCAAGGAACCAATGAATCCTCTTATGTCAAAACTTAACTTGTCTTAGGAGAGACTCATGATTGTACAAAGTACCTCACCTTTGCTAGATGCATTCAACCATTCAATAAGCAATCAAAAGATAAAATGTTAAACATAAATGAAATGCACAAATATAACTTTTGAATGGTTTATACTTGTCCATCACCTCTTACTAAAGAGTGAATAAAAAATTACTCATTATTCATGGCTTTGGGAAAGCTAAAAAAGTGAGTGATCCTCATCCATCAAAGTAGAGAAATTGTAAGATAACTTACACTACACAATAAGCCTATCTTTGACAAAGAATTAGTGAAACACTATCCACCTTTCAAGGCTACAAGAGAGCTAGAAAGGTGAAAGAGGTTCACTCCTGTAGGTGAAGAAAGAAATTTTTACAATGAAAACTAATGAAACTAATAATAAAGTAGAAGAAAGCTAATTACTTTTGGAGGTTTTTTTTCACTTTCAAAAGATGATATTTAACAAGTTCCAAGGAAAGGTATTTATAGGCAATAAGGGGGTAAAAGTCTTGTTAGGCGGCTTGGGTTGAAATTTTGATGTTTGAATTATACTTTGATCTCTAATAAAAAAAATTATACTTTGTTCCCCCTCTGTTTTGAGCTTTTGACAATTAGTTCTCCTATAGTTTGTAGCTTTTACGCACAAAACCCAGAAAAGAACAATAATGAATGCATTAACCTAATTCACGCACTAACCCTAATTTGACTTACTTTGAATCTTTTAACTTGTTTAACTAACACAATTGACCTATTAACTTAATTCAATTATGCATTAACTAGGGTTAATCAACGGTCGTCCTCTCATCAATTGATCAATCATTCGCGAATCTGAATTTTTTTTATTGACCAAGATTACCTTTATTTCAGACCTATAAATAAAGAGAGTCTTTTCCATAGTTAGGTTAAGTCTCTTTCGAGATATCTAACAGAGAAAAATTGCTTTCTACCTTCAGAACTTCCACCACTAACCTAGATCCCTAAGATCCAAAAATACCACTAAAGATTCTACCCAACCTCACAAATTGGATTTGAAGATCTTGATGCTTTGACAAATTCATTTGTGTGTGCATTCCAGGAGTCGTTGTCATGCCCATGATTGCTCGAGGCTTAAATGAATGGATCCTCCCAAAAGAAATTATGCACTTCTCTTAATTTTTTTTATCCATCATGGTAAAGGAATGGAGAACGTAACTGTAAAACCCGAGAAATTTTAAAAAAAAATTCCAGAAAGGGCAAAATGGTCATTTTGCCACTATAACGTAAAATTGAAATACAAGTTCTAGAGACCTCGGATGAGGAAACGGAGTTCGCCGTTAGACTCGTATCACAAAATCTAGTCACCCTGTTGAACTTCGTCGAATTTTGAGATAGTCGGATGTTTGTGCACGTTGTTTGAAGCGACTAGGTGACGGATGACCCCACAAAGGTCTCCAAATATAATTATCTTAAAATTTAAGTATAATTGGATTAAAGTATCAATAAAATTAATTTGAGCTAAACACGGAATGTAATAAATCGTTTCGGGGCGAAATTAGACCCGAGTAAGCGGGGGACACTTGGCACGATCTGGGCCAAGTCTTGAAAAATATAAATAGGGCCTTAAATGGGATATTTCAGTAGAAATATCCCATTCTTCAGCTCATTTTAGCCGCCCAAGAGAGAGAAGAGAGTTCATCAAGTTCTCCTTCAATTTTCCCGGAGTTCCGTCACTCGGATTCTGTCGAGCCAAGAGGGAAAATCGATCTCCGTCACGAGGGCTACGTCTATGTACCAAAAACAAGAGATTTCACCGAAGATTCAAAAGTGTAGATTTGAAAAATCAAGAGTTCTTGAGTTGTTTTGGTGTTATAGAAGTCTTCTACACTTCTATTGAGGTAGGGTTCTTCCTACCTTGGATCATTCCTTCTTTAGATGTTGATAGACTAAGGGTTAAATTTATATATGCCTATGTATTGAATTATATATATGTATATGGTTATGGAAGTGAAAAAAATGAGCATGAAAATGATTTAGGCTAGCTTCTAGCTTAATTTTGATATATAGAAGTTACGTGTGATTGTTCTTGTAACTTAGGAAATCTTAAGGCATGCTATGTGTTTTATAAATTGTGCCTTTAAGGTGTTTGATGATATGTCTTGATTGTTTTAGATGGTAGTTTGATGCCATTGGAATAACATGTTGAATGTGTTGCTGACATATGCTTATTGATATGTTGTTTATGATGATTTATGGAAATTTATGCAAGAAATGTCAATTTTTATGGAATATTAGGATGTGTGGAAAATATTACTCATGTAGTATTTAGTACATATTGGGCATGATCATGGCATCACATTCATGGGCTATATGCATGAGTGTGGGTGTGTGTGGGTGCATGGTTTATCAACACCAAAGTTGGTGCTTGATGAGTGGGCTCAGAAAAATTGGATTGAAGGTCCAATTGAGTTGAACGGTTGCATGCATGGAAAACTGTGTTGAATATAGCAAGAAAGGCTAGATACTTCCTCGAGTGCAAGACCCAGTTACTTGGTTTACACACTCCTCTGAGGTGAAATTCTGAAAAAGTGTGATGGTGTATGGAGCTGGCGGTTTGATTCCAAAATTCGTTGCCCAAGAAGACACAATATTTTATTTTGTAAAACACCCATTCAATGGGTGACATCCAACAATGATTTGGTTTTACAAATATATGATTTTTATTTTCAAATAATCATTGGATGAATTTTCGTCAATTGACAATTTCATGGCACAAGTGCATTGCATTGCGTGGTGGGAGCCGGTAAGGGCTCGGGTTGAGTTGCATGATTGAGTCTCACCTCATTTCATGACATAACATGTTAAATTCCATCACTTGGTTGCAAATACTTGATTGAAATTGGGTGAATTGGTTATATGTTGCATTTGAATATTGCATGAACATGAGCATTTAGGGAGGGAGTAACCTCTGTAGGATCCATTTTATTGGGCGTTGGCTCACCCTATACGGGAACACATTTCAGGTGCGAAATACACTCCGGTGGACTGAGCACATTCGGGTCACCAAGGGTGAAGAGGGCCGGCATGTGGCCTTATTTTGAGTTTTGTAATTTAAGTATGAAAAAGTTGGTATGGATTGTAATGGAACTCATGTGATCTATATTTGGAATGTAAATATCATATTTTATGAGATTATGTCGGGTTGTACATGTATTAGTTGGTTTTGAGAAGATTTGAAATGCATTGAAAAAGAAAAACTATTGAAATGGGCAAAAACTAGATTTAACTACCGGTAATCATCAGGTAGTTGTGGACCAGAAGTTCTCAGGCTACCGGTAGTCAACCAATAGTTATTGGTCCAGAGGGTTCTAGCTACCGGTAGCTAACAGGTAGCTTCCGGTAGAGATTTTTCAGAATACCCGAACTGCCAGTAGTCGATAGACACCTACCGGTAACCAGTCCAAAATTTTGAAATTTTTAAAAAATTATTTTGCCAAGCTTTGGGCTTTAAATTTCCTTCCTTTAAATGGCCAAATTGGACCCTAGTGAGTTGGACTTGGATGCTTTTAACGTGGTGTCCGGTTATGCGACATCCACGAGTATTTTCGCGGGTTGAAAGGTTGTCAACGGTTAATTAATGACCCCCAGATTTTGGGGTGTCACAGTAACAGTGGCTTGGAAGTTAACAATATCAACATACCATGGTAACTCCAAGATAGAACGTCGGAGAGGGACTTTCAGCGGAGACATCTATGAAGGAAAGGAACATCTAGCTATGATACTAGTTGAAGTATAAGACTTGAGTATTTATAGATTGACTTTGTGAGCAGTGGAGTAGGTTTTGGTGAACTCTAAATGGTTCCCCGCAATTTTTTCTGATGAGGGTTTTCTGCGTCAACAAATAACTTGTGTTCATCTTGTAATTTCCATATATGCATTTGCATTTATTAGCACACAGGTGCACTATGTGTTTGTTGATTTGAATGTTTGGCATATGAATCAACCATAGTTGCAATTGGATTTGGGTTTTAGAATCACTGTGAAATTGATTGCTTGAGTGAAGTAATTCGAGATTAATTAACATCAATCGTCATGGGTTTAAGAATTTGTGGTGATTAAAGGAATTCTCAATATTCATTGTTCAATTAGAGTGATAAGAGGTAATTGTGGTCAAACTAGATTTTAATTGGTAATCAATTGACCTAAAATTAAAAAAAACATATTTACACTCTCTAGGTAATGTCGTGCACTTCACGTGAGGGAAGATCCACAATGTTTCTCCCTTCCTAGAGCAACAATTGGAATTAGAGCGTGGTTGCCCTAAGTTGCATTGACACTTGTAGGCATATTTGGTTGTTGCTTACTTACCTAGTTGAGAATGGATGTATCATCGAGTCATAAGTTGCGTTTTGTAGTAAACAATGGTTGTTCTAGGCAACCACATAATAGGAAAGAAGTCCCACTTTTGCATATTGGAAAAGTGTAATGATGGGACTGTTACATTTGGAGATGGTAGTATCTCCAAGGTTGTTGGGAAGGGTACCATTCAACTATTGAGCATGCCAAAGTTGGACAATGTCCTTTATGTGGAAGGGTTAAAGGCCAACTTTATCAATATTAGTCAATTGTGTGAAGATGGTAATGATTTACACTTCACAAGAGAGAAAATGTACTATATTAAATGATAAAATGGGTTACCTTTTGGAAGGGGTTAGATCGCGAGATAATTGTTATTGTATATCTCAGAGCCCTTCACTAGTGTGTCATAGGGCAAGTGTTGATGAAGTCACATTATGGCACCAGAGGTTAGGACACATGAACTACAAGTACCTAAACTGAATCATGAACAAGGAGCTTGTCAGGGGAGTACCCAGGAAAATAAATTAAGGTCCCTCACAAAAAAATTGAAGAACATCACAACTAAGAGACCCCTCTAGCTCATTCATATGGATCTCAAGGGTGCTACATAAACTGAGAGCATAGGAGGTAAGAGGTACAACTTAGTAATGGTAGATGATTACTCTAGATACACCTGGGTTGCATTTTTGTGAGAAAAATCATAGGCTTTTACTAGCTTTAGGAACATCTACAAGAAATCTCCAAATGAACAAGATGAAGCCATATAGGTAAATTCATTAGAATTCGAAGTGACTATGTTAGAGAATTTTATTGTGATAAATGTGGCATAAACCACGAGTTTTCAGCACCCAAGATCCCACAAGAAAATGGAATGGTAGAGAGAAAGAACAAAGTCGAAGAAATGACACGTGTCATGATTCATAGTAAGGGGTTGCCTGAGAGATTTTGGGCCGAGGCAGTGAACATTGCATGTTACACTATTAATAAAATCCTCCTTAGGCCAGACACATGTCAAACCCCATATGAAGTTTGGAAAGGTATGAAGTTGAATTTGAAATATTTTTGAGTTTTTGGGAATAAGTGCTATAGTTTGAGATATAGAGAGAACTTAGGAAAATTTGACTCCCGAAGTGATAAAGGAATATTTCTTGGATACTTCACTAATGGTGGAGCTTTTAGAGTGTTTAATTTGAGAACATCTACTCTTATGGAATCCATTAATGTTGTCATTGATGACACATGAGAGGAACTTGTAATTGAGAAAGAGGAGGATGAGGGAACTAGTACTTCAATAGGGGATCAAGGTGAACCAAAACTTACTTCTACCCCTCAAAAAAGATAATGACTTTTTCACCAAACCAACATCTTTGTGGGTTTGAGCTAGACACACACCTAGTGACATTACAGGTAACTTGAACAAATGGATGAGAAGTAGGAGACAACTTGAAGATGAGCTAGACCAAAATCGCTATGTCTCCATATTTGAACCTAAGAATGTGAGTGAGGCTCTTGAAGATGACAATTGGATTATTTCCATGCAAGAAAAGAAAAACACACGAAGTGAAGTTTAGGACTTGGTACCTAGGCCTAAAGACAACAATGTAATTGGAACAAAATGAATTTTTAAAAACAAATCTGACGAAAATGATGTAGTTGTTAACAAGGCTAGATTAGTAGCATAAGTGTACACCAAAGTAGAAGGAATATACTTTGATAAGACTTTTGGCACTAGTAGCAAGGCTAGAATATGTGAGATAGCTCTTTATCGTAGCTTGTTTTCAACACCCACATCATCCTAGGTATGTATTTAAACTTGAAAAGGCACTTTATGATTTAAAGCAAGCTCCAAGGGCTTGGTATGAAAGGCTTTCTACTTATCTTCTGGAAGGCTATCTAGAGGTAGTTTAGCTAAGACCTTTGTTTGTAAAGAGTGTTAAAGGTGAACTTTTAATTACATAGGTGTATGTTGATGACATTGTTTATGGTTCGACACGTGACTCTATTCCTCATGAGTTTTGTGAACTGATAAAATCTAAATTTGAAATGAGCATGATGGGTGAACTAACTATCTTTCTAGGCTTGCGTGTTAAACAAATGGAAAATTGGATTTTTGTCTCCCTATCTAAATAAGCAAAAGACCTAGTTAAGAAGTTTGGATTAGAGTTAACCAAGCACTTACATACTTCAATAAGTACTAGCACCAAATTGAGTAAGGACACTCCAGACAAAAATATAAATGACACGTTGTATCATAGTATGATAGGTAGTCTACTTTATCTGACTATGAGTCATCCTGACATAGCCTTTAGTTCTGGTGTATGTGCATGGTATCAGTCTTGCCCTAAAGAGTTATACTTATTTGCGGTTAAGTGCATCATTCGTTATGTAAGTGGCACTTTAGGGTATGATCTTTGATATGCCTTTGAAACTAATGCCAAGATTGTTGTCTATTTCAATGCCGAGTGTAACACCCTCATCCATTTTCTTAATATTTCAGAGTGCTAATAACCTTCACAATCACTAAATGATACAGTATCCAAATAATGAGTAAACTCTGATACTAATTTCATAAACATAATAAGTGTTTGCTACTTAGCTCAATAAATGAACTTACTATACACGGCTATAGTACAACTCAATCAGAGACTTGTCACATCAGACACATGTACATCAAGATTAATAAAATTTATATGCCTTAAAAACAATATTCCACTCTTAGAATGAGAACCCTAAAAATTGGTATTTCAAACTTTTACGAATATCTACATTACCTGATAATCTGAAAAAGGAGAAATAATGTAGGGTGAGAATCAATAGCTCAGTAGGGTAACTCAATTTCCAAACAAACGATTTTGAAAATAACATAGTTTGACAAGATTGAGTAATATCAAAATAGTTAATTCCATACAAATATACAAGAAACAATAAATATTAAGCGAACATAGTTAAGTATGAAAACAATAATATGATCATAATATTAATACAGTGTTGCACCGGCTGACAATCATCCTAATAGACCATTCAGGATCCATAAGAACATACAATCTAACCTTTTGTGGGACTTTCACCCCGAGGAAGACACGCTCTCTAGTAATTATTCAGTACTCAAGTCTGAAGACCAACTGGACCACCCAAGTATTTATGAACTCAACGAGTACCCTCTACGGCCTCAAACTAGAACGTAAACCCTTTGCCACTTGACCGTTGCACACTTACATATAATTTCAAAGGACCCTGTATTTTCATTCAATATAAATAATACAATCAAATCGAAAATTACGACCATATATGCAAACCACATTCAAAAACCCTAATCTGGGTTCGGATCCAAGTCAATATTCAAAACACCCAATCATATATTTCAAAACATTCTCAAGAATCATAAATAACATATGGAATAATTTAGAAACAAATTGAAAAAATATTGCTTGTTCCGGAACTGAGAAATCCAACCTCGATCCACGTATTAACTTGAAACTGCCAAAAATAAAACAACCAAATTATTTAGTAAAATTTTATTAATAACCTCATTTTAACTAACTAAACATGGTTTTTAAATTTATTTAGGTCAAATATTGCATAATTAGGCCAAACTGGTACACGTATGGATAAGACGAGTATTTTCTAAGTTTTTCTTGAGACTTGTCGATTCTCTACTACCCAAACATTTTTGGAATCTCAAACTCAACTTACATCAAGTTAATTAGAAATTAAACTTCTAAATATTTCTATGAACAGTTCATGTACTCTTGATGTCATCCCAAAAGAAGCATTACAATTATTTTCCCGTTGGGCATCAAATTTGCCTTTCCAAATATGTCCCTAATTTTTAGTCACATTGAAGAAAAAACAAACTGTATTAAAACAATCAGATTCTGGTGTCCCAACCCTTATATTCATAATGTTGTTTGAGTATACTTTCCAACGTGTCAAACCGTGCATGAATCTGAATTTTCTAAAGAAAGTTATCGTCATTTCCCTAACGACTACCCAAGCTGTCTATCAAAACCGAACATACTACCATTTCTTTATTTCTACATAAATCGCTTTTGAACCCATTTAAAAAGCTTCCAACCATTTCTCACTTTTTCCTACCATCTAAACTGAAGTTTTAAATTGAAAAATTCAAAATAAACATATAATTTTAGCTTCTATATGTAAGCATCCAACCACTAGTTTCGACTATGATTTATAAACATTAAGTTTTTCTTTGTTTTTAAAAGTTCACCCGTATGATTATACTAGTTATTCCCCATGCCTAAAGGCACAGAATAATAAATAAAATGGTCAACAATAAACATATTTGTATTCATACCTAAAATCAAATCACAAACATAGAGGAGAGATAAATGAATTTAAACACCGATTATAATGGGGGTGAGTGGTGGTGGGCGATCGTGATGATGGTGGGAGATGGTGATGGTTGTGCTGGGTGCGACGACCGTGGTGGTGGAAGTGGCAGTCGTGGGTGACAACGATGATGGTGTTGGTGAGTTTTGGGTGATGATGGTGGTAATGGTATTCGTGGGTGATGATGGCAGTGGTGGCGGGTGTGGGTGTGGGTGTGGTGGACGACAGTGATAGTAGTTGGCAGTGGTGGTGGTGGGGCAACAACGTTGGTAATGAACGACGACGATGATGGTAGTGATGACAGTGGGTGGCTGTAGTGGTAGGCGATGATGGATGGTGGTGGGGTGGGTTACAGTAACTGCTGGTGGTGGTGAACGACTACGGGTGGTGGTGAGTTGTGGTAGTGGATGACGGTGGACAATAATTGTGGTGGTGGGTGCTGACGATGGGTGTGGGATGATAGTGGTAATGGTAATAAATATAAAAATAAGATGACGGTGGGTGGTGGCGGTGGGTTGTGGTTGGTGGGTGACTGTAACACCCCGTATTTTCTCCTATATAATGTATAGATATATGTAATAAAATATTGTTGTGAATGTGTGGATATGTGTAATAAGGTAAGGATAAACCATATAGATGTTTAACACTAGGATAAATCCTAGAGACGCATATTGATTTGAGAGTTTGAGTTTCAAAGACGTTGAAACATGAAAATGGGGATTAGATGAAATTCTAAATGTTTTTAGGTTAAGATAATGTTTCCATTGAATCCGGAAGGTCGAAAAACCTTGGGAGAGGTAATATGAAGTGCATTGGAAACTTGGAAGACGGAGGAAGAATTTGTCTGCTGAGTGATACCGGTACCGGGTACCGGTACCAAATGGTACCGGTACTGGGTACCGGTACCCCGATTTCCAGAAGGTTTTTTGTACCGGTACTGGGTACCGGTACCCCGATTTCAGAAGGTTTTTTGTTCCGGTACTGGGTACCGGTACACCCGATATAAAAATCTGAATGTTTTAAGTCGCGACCTTGGTCCAATTTTAGCCTTATAAATACCCAAGCTCGTCTATTTTGGTCCTATTTCGGCCACTCCAACATTAGAAACCCTAAGAGAGAAAGAAAGGAAGAGAAAAGAGGAAGGAAGGAAGAGAAAAACAAGAGATTAAGGGTATATTCAAGAATCCAAACCCTAGTTTTTCAAAATTCAAGGTAGGGGATTTCTTCTCTTTCTCTTACATTGAGGCTAGGTTTACTTATATGTATTCTTTACACTCTAAATTTTATATGTATGCTATAAATCATTGATTCTTGATATCCTCATGAATATTAACATGCATTAAACAATATAAGTAGTGGGCCAACCATTAAACCCTAGTTTCCAAGAGAG
>CM042201.1:2838419-2855434 GCA_023539305.1 Ilex asprella | reverse complement strand
TGCGATGTGGACCACACATTTGTGCCTATAAATACTCCCTTAAATCAGCTTTTTGGGGAGAAAAATATCTCCCCATCAGCTGCAAGCCAACCGTCCAAGAGAAGAGAGAAAAAAAATTTTGATCTTCAAGCTTCCCGCTCCGATTCCGGGAGTTCTGTCGGTCGGAATTCGTCGATTCAAAAGGCAAAGTTCATCTCCTCGACGAGGGCTACGCGTACGTACCAAGAACAAAGGATTTCGCCGAAGATCCAAAGGGTGGATTTAGGATAAATCAAGGATTTTGAGGTGTTCTTGGTGTTCTTGAAGCCTAGTCTTTATTTCAAGCTTCAAGAGGTAGGGTTTCTCCTACCTTGGATTAATCTTTCCTTAAATGTTGATATCTTAAGGGTTTGATATATCTATGCCATTAAATAGACTTTTATATGTAGGTAGAAGTTATATGTGATTGACTTATGTAGCTTTTAAATTGATATATTTGTATGTTTATATTATGGAAATGGAAAAGTGAGCATAGACATGGCTTAAACTAATTGTTAGCTTGATTTTGGTATATGAAAGTTACATGTGATTTATTATGTAACTTAGTGAAATTTAAGGCATACTATGTGTTATATAAATTATGTCTTGAAGGTGTTTGTTGAAATGCCTTGAGTGTTTGAAAATTGTTGTTTTGATTGAATTGAAATAACATGCTTAAGTTATGTGATAACTTGTGGAATCATATGTTTATGATATGATTTATGATTAAGTGTGCTTTTGGATATATGCATATGTTGATATATTAACATTGAAGTGAATATGGTAATTATATGCTTAGAATATAAATTTACCATAGATGTGTTGAAATTGTTCATGTGTTATTCTTGGCATATTGAGCATTATGTTGTGTATAATGGGACATATCATTGCATATGAATGGAAACATCTCATCACATGGGTGTGTGCATGGTTGATGTCAACACCACACTTGGTGATTGACGGGATGGCTTGGGAAAAGTCGGGTCGAAGACCTAGCTAAGCCGTTTGGTTGCATAATAAATTGGGTTGGGGTTAGCAAGAAGAGGCATGACGACCTCTCGGGTGCAAGACCCGGTGATTTGGGAAATGCACTCCATTGGTGTAAGAGTCCATAAAGTGTGTGGGTTTGGATGACCCTTGGTGTAAGTCCATGAACATCCATCCCCAAGAAAGACCCTAGTTTTGAAAATGTCATTTGATATGTACATAAATGATGGAATAAAACACTTTGACATTGCATCGTGTAGTGGGAGTCGGTGAGGACTCGGGTTAAAGTGCATGAGTGAGTGTCATCTCATTTCATGGCATGATATTATTGTATTCCAACTTAGAATGTATATCCTTATAAGGAATGATTGTTTATGTGTTGTAAATGAATGTTGCATGAGCATGGACATCTAGGGGGAATAGCCTTTGTAGGAATTATTCTACTGGGCGTTGGCTCACCCTATACGGGAAACATTTCAGGTGTGGGGTTTGCATCTGCGGATGGCTCACTTGAAGAGCATCAGGCATGAAGGGGGCCGACTTGTGGCCTTATTTTGAGTTTTTGTAAAAAATTTAGGAAAACTTGGTTTTTGGCATATAGATTATGCAAATTAATTGTAATAGGACATATATGAACTAATGTTAAAGTGACCTTGCATGTTTTGATATAAGTATACGTAATTGGACCCGGTGAGGCCAATGTTTATTTATAAATGGACCCGGTGTGGTCAATGTTTTATATTGGGCCTCGGATGGGTCATGTGAAATTTATTGTACAGGTTGGGTTTTGAGGTAGAGTTCTCCGTACAAAGGAAACTCTGCCCAAATTTTTATTAAATTATGGACCCTAGTAATTGGATACAACGGCGTGATGTCGAGTTATACGATGTCCATAGATATTCCGCAGGTTGATGGGTTATCAACGGACCCCCGAATTTTGGGGTGTCACAGTCGAAGAGCCAGGAAGGGCTCGAGTTGGGTAGTGAGAGTGAGTCTCATCTCATTCCATAGCATTGCATTATAAATTTCCAACATTGATAACATGTTCATGTTTGGAATGTATAAATGGTGAATGGATTGCATGTGAGCATTTCATGTGCATTTGGGTTGGAGAGTCGCCTATTTAGGAAATACTCTATTGAGCGTGGCTCACCCTTTATGGGAAAATATTTCAGGTACGGGGTTTACACCGATGGAAGGTTCTCAATTTGAGCCTCAAGGATAAAGAAGCCGGAATGTGGCTTATTTTGAGTAATTTGTAAAATTACAATGAATATTTAGTTTTGGCATGTAATTAAATGAAATCGCATGCGAATGTTGTAGTAGAACTTGTATAAACTATGTTGACTATACAAATATATGTGATATAAGCTTGGATTGGTTTTGGAATAGTTTGGATAAGATTGGAAATGAAAAACGAGGGAGGTAGGCGAAACTAGGAAAACCCTTTTCGGAATGGTCTTTGTCCAGTAGGCAAACCCTTCCGGAATGCCCTTCTGTAAGGCTTTTTCAAAAATCTCCAAAATTTTCAAATTTTAAAATTGTTTTGCCATGCCTTTTGGGCTATGCAACCTTTTAGTTAAAGGGTATGAATGAACTACAAATGAGGTATATTGAGGTACATTGGACCTTGGTTGGGTTTAAATGATTAAAGGAACACATATTACAATTGTAGGCAAAAACCCCGATTACGTGAAAGGTTATTGACGTGGTGTCGGGTTAAGCGACATCTATGGGTGTTTCCGCAGGTTGACGGATGGTCAACGGTTGATAAAAGATCCCCGGAATTTGGGGTGTCACAGACGCCATCCTATTCTACCCCAATGTTAACAAGATATGTAAGAAATGAAGTTAACCGTGTCACTCGTATTTTTAATCCAGTTAGTTCTGATGTTGACTAGATATGATCAACAAGATGCATAGTTTTGGACATAAATGTATATAGTTATAAATAAATGTAAATAACTATAGAATAAATAAGGAAATCAGTAAATAATAAATAATAAACCCAATTTGAAAGAAAAAGAGTGATTCGTAAAGCTTTGTAAAATATATAGAGTTATATCTAATTTTGTGAACTGCATGAATTTAAAAGAAAAAGAACATAATTGTAGAAAATCATAGAAGCAGTCTACAGTCGCAAACCAGAAAATTCGAAAAAGCCAAAATTTCCAAAGGAATAACCCTCAAATCTGCTACATTCAACCGTTTTTCCTCAAATCTTCTTCGATTATTTACTTACCCATAACATTTTGAAGTTATCTACCGATTGAAATCAATTGAAGCAAAATATTTGAAGAGAAATCAAGAAAAACATGGATTCAAGACGACAAACAAGAGGGTCTTCAAACAGAACATGAAGGGATCAATCTCTGCAACCTCAAGCACCTCCACAACAACCTAGACCGTGAAATAACTTCAATGAGGTGATGTTTGAGAATTTTGAACAAGAAGACTGGTATGATACTAATTTTTTGACTAAAACTATTATTTCTAAAAGACCAATTATTTTTGAAGACTTTGAGAACATAGAAATAAGACAAATTCTTGATGCAAGAGGATGGTTACATTATGTTAGATTATATGTTCCTAATTATGACTGCTTAGTTAGGGAATTTTATAGTAATGCTGAGATAATTTAAGAAATGCAATTACATATGTTCGTACGAGGTAGTTATTTTCAAGTTACATCGAATACTATAGCCGATTTCTTTCAACCCATGCAGAGACCAGAAAACCCACAATACCCATACACCCAATTACATGATTTGAATGTCATAGGGAGAGAAGTGACGAGGAACCCAAAATTTGCTTGGGGTAGACCAAACAAATACATAAAGCAAGGATACCTGAATGATAAATACCGCATTCTAAATTTGATAATGGCTCAAAAGAATCAAATTTATACTAAGCATGCTTATTTCTTATATGCATTTGGGATGTGACACACAATTGACCTGCCGAACTTAATCATGGACCAAATGATACTTGTTGTGGATAGAAAGAAATCATCACTCCCATATGCTATGTTAGTTTCTCAGCTATACAGGAACGAGGGTGTGATCAATGATCCGATATGAAAGACAATGGACCATTTTGGAGCATTGGATAAAACTTCATTGAAAAAGAGTCATGGAGAACAACCACAAGACCAACCTGAAGCACCACCTGCACCCTAAGAAGAGTCATTCCAGGTACCTGAAAAATTTATCCCAAAAGAAGATCATCCATACATACCAATGGATGACAGAACTGATAGAAAAATCTTACTAGGATTGGAGACTAGCATTACTCAGATCAATCAATGTATGGATGAATATGAGCAGAATCAAGCTGAGCTTTTAAAATTATTTAAAGATCGTTTTGGAGGAGGACCTTCTACTTCCTAAAAAGACTGGAGATTCTACAAAATAATTTGATATCTTTCACTCATCTTTTTAATTATGCACTTTTATTTATGCACTTGATCTTTAATTTATGTCTGGCACTTGTTTGTTTTAAAAACTTAGTTGCTTTGAACTTGTTTTTTTTGAATTTATATGTGTTTAAGTTTGTTTTTGTTATGAAGCTTATGTTTTGAAAGGTAGGATGATTGTGTCATATAATTTACAGTTGAATTAGGTTAATATTCCTATGCATTGTAAAAATAGTCTTAATCTGATCACGCAAGATTTTTATATTTTAGTTATATATTATCTTAATATTTTTGTTTAAATTTACTCTAATAAAGCACAAATAGATTTCTTTATTTCAGAAACCTTGTGAAAAATTGCACACTTTGCATATATAGTGGAGATGTATAATCATTTGAAGAATTTGAGTCAATCTTTCTTGGAGAAATATTTCACATCTACTCAAGTAAACATCTTCGATTCTACGGTAAACTTTCTTTGAATAATCTCATTAATTTTGTCTTGATTAGCACTTGTTAGAATATATTATTAACATTGTCTTTAAAATTCTTTTATGTAGGAAAGATACAAATGAATAATTTCTGGAAAATGATCTTAGGCCATTTTTAAATAACTTGAGCGTTGACCATTTCTTTTACAAAATTATATCCTTAGTCAGCCGTGATTGAGCCTATAAAAATTAATTCTTTTCATGACACCTGAAAAATACCCCAGCCACATGAAAATATATTAAACCTGCATTTTCTACATAATTTTCTTGCACCATCTTTTAAATTAGCATGACACAGAAAAGCAAAAGAAAAAGAAGAAAAGGTAGAAAAGAGAAAAGAAAAGGGTATTGCCTATTCAAAAGAAAAGAAAAACCCATGAAAAGAATTTACAAAGAAAAATAGAAAGAAAAGAGCCAAGAAAGTAAAAAATGGAAAGGATAAACATATAAAAGCCTTAAGAAAGAGGTGTGTCATAATATAAAGGATAGCTCTTGAATCATGCTAACGTCATTTCTTAAACCCTAAACCAATGGCCACATTACAACCCAAAAAGGTCCTTTTTGATTCCAGAAATCATGTATCTATATTAATCCTATACATCCATAAAAGGGGAAGGTTAATAATATATCTGATATAGTGTTGATATCCAGGCATGAGATTATGTCAAATTCAATTTTATTCAGTTAACCGTTCTTCAAATAAACTACATGTGATACTATTTGCTTTGTTAACAATATTTTAAAATCACATGTAGCCATTAAGAGAATAGTCACCATAACGTATATGCATTATTTGCTGAGTGTATTTCAAGTGATTTTTGAAAATAAAGAAATCATTACACACACACACACACAAGTTTTTATAAAAATATATAGATAATGTTACAACTAATGTGTGTTACTCTTGTAGTGATAAAAAAAAAAGAAAGTATTGTAGCAATGCACAGGAATACTGATTTAATTTTAATTGTGAAAAGTATGAGTTATAAACTGCTAACTATTGAAGTTTACAGGTAGCTTCACTGAAAACCTTCACGAGACAAAACTCGTCCACTAGGGATCACCTAGGGGTTTAATGGCTTGTTGCATATGCTAAATGCTGTCGTGAAAAAAGTATACAAAAATGATTTTATTTATGTTTTATTTCTATTTTTATTTTATGAAATAGTTTTTTATAATTTACGTTTACTAGGGACTAGTAAAGTTTAAGTTGGGGAGTGTGATTACCTTAGTTAGTATATAAATTATAATTATTAAATAGGTCCAATTGATAAGATAAAATAACTAAAAATTATCAATTAAGGTTTGTGCGTAAATTAAAGTTTTAAATATTTTATGTTCAAAATTTTAGGGTTTAATGCAGAATTACCGGAGAATACAAGGAAGGATATTTCAAATCTTGAAACAACAAAGGATCAAAGTGTAATAGAAACATAGGAAGAGCCAGCACACGACACATGGACATCCTACAAAAGCACCACCATCGCGATGGTGGTGGTGGCATCCAGACGGCCAACCTTGGCGGTTGAAGCTTATCTCTCCACCTCATGCTTCTTCTTGTTTATAAATAAGGGGGCCTTCCTTCATTTGAAGGGGGTCGGCCTTCCAAGAGCTCTTGAGAGAAATCCAAGGGAAGAGAAAGAGAGAAAGAGAAATTGCAATCCAATCTGGTTCGTGATATATTCTAACTGATACTCTATATTTCTACATTTCTGTTGTATCTCTCTATTCGGATAGTTGAACTACTGCCACTTTGTGTTTTGACTAATACTAAAGGTGGTTGTTTTTCAGTTGTTCCATGTGAAAGAAGTTTTAGAGTTAGTATTTTAATTTCAGTTGTAATGAAGACTGCCCTGTGACACCCCTAAAATCGGGGGTCCTTTATCAACAGTTGATCAACTATCGACCCGCAGAAATACCAGTGAATGTCGCACAAGCCGACACCACGTCAATAGTCTTCCCTTAGCCGGGATCATGACCCACAAGTATAACTCGTGTTCGTTTTTCCATTTGAGCCAACCAAAGTTCAATATACCATGATTTGTACTCGATTATAGTTCATTTACATCATTTGAGGGAAGGAACACATAGCCTGAAATCATGGCGAGACAGTTTTAAAATTTGAGATTTTTTGGAAGAGTACCATTACACAGTACCGATACTATTTGCCTATTGGAAAAGTTGTATAGGTACGTGGTACTGGTACTGTCTGCCTTCTGGACAAGGTGGAACTGGTAGACAGTACTGGTACTTTTTGCCCAGAATTGCCTGTTTCACCTGTTTTTCATTTTCAATCCATTCCAAACCTTTCCAAAATAACCCAAACTTATACAACATATATTTTATACATCAACCTAGTTGATACAAGTTCTATTACATATGATTCCATAGATTTACACATGAAAAATGTAATATTTTCATAAAAGCTTTACAAAATGAACTGTAAAAGCCGTAAGTCGGCTTTCTTCATCCTTAAGGCTCAAAATGGGAGCCAGCCTCCATTGTAAACCCCACACTTTAAATGTTTTCTCACAAAGGGTGAGCTATGCTCAATAAAGTATCTCTTAAATAAGCTACTCCCCAACCCAAATGCATATGAAATGTTCACATTCAACCAATCTATTACTCATAACATTCCAAGCAAGAATATGCATTCAATGTTGGAATTTACAATTTCATGCCATGGAATGAGGTGAGACTCACCCACACACATCAACCGAGCCCTTCTTGGCTCCTCAACACATGCAAGTGTCAATGTGTACGAATCTGTCATTTATGTTGCACATCAATTGACATTCACCAATCTAGGGTCTTTCTAGGGGTGGATGTTCATGGACTTACACCAAGGGTCACCCAACTCACACAGAATTTACGGACTTCCACCGAGGGTTTTGCATACACCCACACACTTCATGGACCGAACCAAGGGAGTGTGTATCCCAATCACCGGGCCTTGCACCCGAGGGATCTTCTAACCCTTCTTGCTAACCCCAACCCTACTTACCATGTAAACCTACGAGACTCGATCAAGTCTTCGACCAAGCTTATTCGATCCCACCTTTAATCCACCAAGTGTGGTGTTGACAACAACCATGCACACCCCCACATTATGCGATATCCCCGTGCATATGCAATATGATGCCTCATTGCAATACAATGTTCAATATGTTATGATTTACATATGAACTATTCAAAACATTACATGAACAATTTTATCCAAATATATAATTTTGACTATTCCCATAACAAGATTTCCTAGCATGTTATTACATAATCATGCTATCAACAATCTAAATTTGTCAAGACATAATGTAAACACATAGCATGCCCACAAATCACATTTCTCAAGGAATTGCATTAGGCAATTTCAACATACCAAAATATATGATAGAAATTATTCTACCCAATTTCAATACCCATTTAACCAAATCACCAACAATAGGCAAGTGATATATAATCTATCAACCTACCCATTTCATGTAAACATCCTAGGTTTGGAATCAACCTAAGTAGGAGGGAATCTTACCTCTTGGAACGTAGAACAACGTTGAGAAGCTCCAAGAACCCCCAAAACAAGCTAGAATCATCACTCTCCCAAAATATCGTCCTTGGAATCTCGCCCAAACCTGACCTCCTTGGTATGGTTTTGTAGCCCTCAGAGAGAAGAACAACTCTTGTTCTTGGTCCAAGTGGATTTGAGCACCCAATCGTCGTAGGTCGTAGAGAGAAGATGGAGAATCCAAGATCTTTCCCTCTCTTCTTTCTCACATTGGAATCAGCCGAAGAAAATGGAGAGAAAATATAATTTTCTCTCCTATTTATATCCTTTAATTATTTGGTCCATAATGGGCTACATGGCCCTCTTTTTCCATATCCGTTTTTGCCCCGAATGATTAAATTTTGTCCACGTTCAAGTCTAAAATATTTTTATTTTTCACTTGTCTTTAATTATTTATTTATTTTTTTACTTTCATAAGTTCATTAAAATTTTTATTTTTGGGGTTGTCCGAGGCCCGATTACCTCGTAAAACGAGAAAAAAATCGACTATCTCAGAATTTAACGAAAATTGACATGGTAGCTAGATTTCGCGACACAAATTCAATTGTGAGGTCCATTTCATCATTCAAGATCTAGAAAATTTTAGGTTTGCAACCCGTACCATTGTGGCAATGTAACACCCCGCATTTTCTTTTATATATGCATATAAATATATAGTAAATGAGTGTTGTAAAAAGGTGGATATGTGTAATGATGTGTCTTTAAATCTTGGTAGATTTAAAAAGTAGAGATTAAAAGGTTAGAGGAAATAATAGTTGAAGTTTTGCTTTAATAGGTGAAAATATGAAACTTAAGGTCCTAGAACTTGTACTAAATAAGTTTGGTGTAGAAATAGGTGTTGGAGATGCATGGGATGGCGTTGGAAGGGTTTAAGATGGATTGAAAATGAAAAATGGAGGAAATGGGAAAAATTGAGCAAAACTGTACCGGTACTGTGTACCAATACTAAATGGTCCAGAGAGTTTGATGTACCGGTACGGCCAAAAGATTTTTGAAACGTAAATGTCGCGATCTTGGTCCGATTTTTGCCCTATAAATACATTATTTCGCCTATTTTGGCTCTATTTTCGCCCCTCCAACCTTAGAAACCATAAGAGAGAAAGAAAGGAAGAGAAAAACAAGAGTTTAAAAGAGTTATTAAGATCAAAACCTAGCTTTCAAGAACACAAGGTAGGGGTTTTCTCTCATTCACTTGCATTGAGGCTAGGGTTTACTTATATGTACTTTTCTCACTCTAAATCTTATATGTACGCTATAGATCCTTGATTCTTGATATCCTTATGAGTATTACCATGATTTAAACAATATTAATGATGGGTTAACCATTAAATCCTTGTTCTTGGCTAGACTTTAAGAGATATGGACTTTTCTCTAAATTTTGCTTTATTCTTGATTCCAAAACCTTAGTGTTTCATATTGAACCATAAAATGATGCTATTGTGATCTCATGTACTTTTCTTAGTTGGTTGTGGAATTATTGCATGATATATTTTGAGGATTTTGGATAAATGCTTGTAAATGGAGATAAATGTTGGAATTGTATGCTTGGTTGGGTTGTTTGGAATGCACATGAGTAAGAGGTTCCTTGTAAGGATGCTCACCCCTTTTCAAGAGGTTATCGGTAAGGATGCTTGAGAAATAAGTCCGTTATAGTGAGAGGTTCCTTGTAAGGACTCACCCTTTCTCAAGAGGTTCCCGGTGAGGATGCTTGAGAAATAAGTCCGTTATAGTGAGAGGTTCCTTGTAAAGATGCTCACCCCTTCCCAAGAGGTTCTCGGTAATGATGCTTGGGAAACAATGTAGTGATTGGTGAGAGGTTTCATGTAAGGATGCTCACCCATTCTCAAGAGGTTCACGGTAAGGATGCTGGAGAATCAAAGGTGACCAAAAAGGGGGTGGAGGTTACCCCAAAGTATGCCACCTACCAAAAGAATTGTTGGGAATTGTTATGACCATTCATGATTATTATTTGTATGAGGTGCTTGTTTATTCATTTAAGTAATATTTTCAAATAAACTTGAGATCCTTTTTAAATGTCACCGCTTTATTTCAAATTATGTATTTATGTTATGTTAAAAATGAGACTGACTGTTTTAAATGCTTTTCTAAACTTTGTATGGGTTTGGGAGAATTTTTTTACAGAACTTCGTGCTCACCCCCTACTGCTAACATTTTTCAGATTACCAGCTAGAGGAGGATGTAAGGGTTGAGGAGCCCGCTACTTGAGAGACTCCACTTGACGGGAGTATGGATCCCGAGGTGGACACAGAGCGGCCTCCTTTCCTTTTGTACTAGACTAGGATATTCTTTTGGAACATTGTGTAGTCTAGCTTCTTTTGTTTATTCTGCTGTGTTTCTTTAATTAATTTTTGAGATGTAATAGCCATGACTTGGGCTTATTCTTTTGGATAATGTTGTAATTATTTGTGGATGACAAATGAAGTCTTGTTTCTTAAGGGATTTTATCAGTACTCTCATGATATGAATGATTTTAGAATGTAATGTCATCCAGGGTGTGTTTTGGGGCATTACAGACAAATTACCGTTCTGCTCTTCTTTTGCAAAAATTTTAAATTTACCCGAATTTTCTAACCTGTTCTCCTTGCTTGTCTGTAGTCATGGGATGTGAGTAGTCACTTATACCCTTCAGTGAAGGGTGAACATATGTAAAATATTGGTTAGATTATAGAAATGCTGATGTTTTCTTCATTTATATGTGTACTATACGTTTCATGTATGATACATCGATGTACGTAATTTCGGTGTTGTGCCTGAAATTATGTCATCGGTGCATTGTCAACTTGCCGGTTAAATATCTACGATGTTCCTATTGATATGACTTGTCCTCCACCGAAACGCTGAGGATGTTCTACTGATGCATAGTACAAAACCTAAATGATCCTCATGAATGGCTTGTCCTTTTGAGTTATTAGGGTTGTTTAACTACTATATATAACTATATTGCTAATCGAATATCTACGGTGTTCCTATCGGTATGGCTTGTCCTCCACCAGAACACTGAGGATGTTTAACTAGTATATATATATCACAGATGACCTATTGAGTAATTCAAGCATTCCTCGTGAATGGCTTGTCCTTCTAGTTCATTTGGATTAGTCAATTGGCACATCTATAACCAACTAACCGAAAAAGTTGTGTTATGACTTAATACCATCAACTAGTCTAAGAAGTTGCTATGTTATGGTTTATTATGTACACACTTACTATCACAGAGTCAATTGGATAGTTCAAGTGATTCCTCATGAATGACTTGTCCTTCTGATTCACTTGAATTGATCAATTGTCATGGATACTGCTAGCTAACCTAAGAAGTTGTTGTGTGATAGTTAATATACATCATACCTACTGGTTAACTTGCTAGTAACATGAAAGTTAATTGTGGTAAAGTAGCATTTTCAGTATTTTACCAATATAAAGCATATGAGATCATTAAATTGAAGGGTATCTTTTATATTATTGTCATTAACAAGCTTATCTCCGCACTTTATTTAATTAGACTAGTTATCAATCTAAGCTCACATCACAAGCTATCAAACGTTATACTTCTTTAAACAATAACTTTACTGTTTATTTTATTTATTTTAAATGATAATTACTAAAAAAAATTGTGGGATCGATACTTGGACTTAAACCGAGAAAATTACAATTTGACCACTTATACTTGGGTGTATAATTAATAAAATTCAAATCACTAAAAAGTGTGAATCAGTTTCTTCACCTCTGGAGCTATTATCAAGTCATCCCTTCGTCTCCATTTATCTTAAACATTATAAGAAGGCTTAACAAGCATCATTTATCACCTTTTACCTTCAACCATGCCGAAATTCCATGATTAGCATAAACGTTGCATTTCCACTCATATTAACCACAAAAACTCGCATAAAGGGGATGCAAATGCACATGAAAAATGTAATATTTTGTGCTAATCACCCGTATTTATAGTATTGGATCGGGATCCCAGGTTTATGGCTCATTTTTGGGAGAGTTTTTAGCCAACAATGGGGACACATTTGATGACGAGCACAACTTTTCATCCCCAGACAAACGGTCAGTTAGAGAGTACCATCCAGACTTTAGAGGACATGCTCCGAGCATGCGTCCCAGATCTCAAGAGTAATTAGGAATAACACCTACCCTTAGTAGAGTTCGTCTACAACAATAGTTATCAGCCGAGCATACATATGACACCATATGGACACTTTATCTGAGGTCTTTCCATTCTCTGGTTTGTTGGAAAGAGGTTAGATAGATACCCTTTACAGGTCTAGATTTGGTTAGAGACGTCTCGGAGAAGGTGGACTTGATACAGAAGCGTCTTCTCACGGATCAAAGTCGGCCAAAGATCTATGCCGACAGACGGTGGCAACCTATGGAGTTTGAGGTAGGAGACCATGTTTTCTTGAAGGTGATGCCTAAAAGAATAGTGGTCAGGTTCAACAAGCAAAGAAAGCTGTCGTCGAGGTATATCGAGCACTTCGAGGTACTTGAGAGAGTTGGTACAATTGCTTACCGATTGACGTTACCACCAAATTTATCGAGTGTGCACACGGTATTCTATGTCTCTATGCTCCGAAAGTACTCTCCAAATCTAACATATGTGGTGGATTGGGTTGAGTTGATTGTTCATACGGATAGGACCTTTAAGGAGGGACCGATGCGTATCATGGATAGCCAAGAGTAGGTTTTGCAAGGCAAGACCATCAGGCTGGTGAAAGTGTCATGGAAGCACCGAGATGTTGAAGAGGCGACATGGGAGCGTGAGGACA
Organism: Ilex asprella; assembly: GCA_023539305.1. NCBI lineage: Eukaryota > Viridiplantae > Streptophyta > Magnoliopsida > Aquifoliales > Aquifoliaceae > Ilex > Ilex asprella. The sequence goes on along the minus strand of CM042201.1, from coordinate 2,842,180 downwards.
TTATATGTACTAATTATCCATTACTGTTCGAGGATGGAGGTACATTTTTGTAACCATAAGTATTATATTACTTGTTTCATATGCATGTGATTAAGTATGCATGAGTGTGTGATTTTTCGGGACGAAATTCATTTAAGAGGTGAAAAATGTAAAACCTAAAAAAATTTGAACTTTTTACGAAAAATGGCAAAACGATAAATTGTCACTATAGCGCGGGTTGAAAATTTGTATTTTTCTAGACTTTGGATGACGAAACAGACCTCACCATTGGATTCGTCTCACGAAATCAAGTTCCCCAAACAAATTTCGTCAGATTCTGAGATAGTCAAATTTTTCTCATTTTACGAGGCAATCAAGTCTCGGGTGACCCAAAAACGAAATTTTAATAAAATTTTAAAAGTTGAAAAATAATTTGAAGAAAGTTCATATAAAATATTTTGAGCTTGAACCGGTACGAAATTTAATTATTTTTGGGACCAAAATGGACCTGGGAATGGAGAACGTGTGGCACGACGTAGACCAAGCGTTAAAGTGTATAAATAGTAACAAAAATATGATTTTTTGGACACATCTCTACTGGGTTTCTGCTGGGTTCAAGTTGGAAGACAAAGAGAAGGAAAAATAAAGATTTCAAGACTTCTTTCTTAGATCTACGGAGTTTCGCTGGTCGAAATTCTTCGGGCCAAGTATTAAAATCGATCTACGCGACGAGGGCTATGCAACCATACCAAAAAGGAAAGATTTCATCGAAGATTCAAAGATGGGATTTTGGGAAAAGTTTGGTTTTGGGCAAGGTTTGGGTTCTTGGAGATTCCTAGAATTATTTTACACTTCAAGAGGTAGGATTTTCATCCTACTTAGGTTTATTTCCAACCTAGGATGACTGTATGAAATGGGTAGGTTGTTAGATTTGATTTAAAAAAGAAAACCCTACTGTATTTGAAATGTGAAATGGGTATTGGAAATGGGTAGAATGAATTCTATCTTGACTTGAATACATAGGAATTGCTAGATTGTGATTTCTTGGAATTTTGATAATTGGGTATGTGAAAATCACTAAATGCGATTTTTTGATTTATGTGATGATTATGAGAATTTTTATGTGATAACATGATTTGGTGGCTTGAAGGTGTTTGACTAAATGTCTATGTGAAAATTAAGTGTGTTATTGCAAAGATTATGTATGACATGCTTGGGGAAAATTGTTGTTAAATGTGAATGTTAGTATATGCTTATGATATATTGGCATTGTGATGACTTTATGAAAGTTATATGTTTTGGATATAACTTTTCATGAAAATGTTGAATGTGGTTAAATTATCCCATATGACATTCATTACATATGGGGCATGATATTTATATTGAAATAGTTTATTACACTGCATATGCACAGAGACATCACATTTGGTGGGTGGGTGTGCATGGTTTGATCAAACACCTTTCTTGGTGGATGATACTTGAACTCGAGAAAAGTTGGATCACAGATTCGACTGAGTCGCATATTTTTCATGAAAAACTAGTGCCGGGTATAGCAAGCAGGGATAGATTCTCCCTCGAGTGTAAGACCCGATTTCTTGGTTGATACACTCCCCTATGGTGCAATTCTGTAAAAGTGTATCGGTGTGCGGAACCGACAGTACTACACCAAAACTCTGCTACCCAACAAAGACACATGATTTTGTTTTATAAAATAGTCATTCCATGTGTAACATACAATAATGATACATGATTTTTTTTTATAATAAAGACATGATTTTTATTTCAAAAAGATCATTGCATGTATTTCATCAATGGCAGATGTATACACATTAGCATTGCATTGTGCTATGGGAGCCGGAGTGGGCTCATGTTAAAGTGCATTAGTGAGTCTCATCTCATTTCATGGCATGACATGGTAGAATTCTAACATTGAATTGCATATTCTGGTTTGGGATGGTTGTTGCTTGTTAAATGTTACATGTGAACATTTTATATGCACTTAGGTTGTGGAGTAGCCTCTGTAGAAAATACCCTATTGAGCGTGCCTCACCCTATATAGGAAAACATTTCGGGTGCAACATTCATGCTAGTGGAAGGCTCTCAATCGGGGCCCAAATTTTGAAAAAAAAAACTGAAATGTGGCTTTAAATGATGTTTTTGTAAAACTAGACTTGTAATTTAGTTTTTGGCATGTAATGTATGGAAAAGAATTATAAATTGAATTTTTATTAACAATGTTTAATGCATAAATTCATCATGTAGGAGTATGAATTGATGTACATTGGACTTCAAATGGGTCGTGTGATTAAATGTTGTTATATGCGTATGGATAAATGGACCCGCTATGGTCAATGTTGTATATTGGACCTCGGATGGGTCATGTGATTGTATGATTGCACAGGTTATGTTTTGGGTATAGCTCCCCGTACAAAAGAGACTCTGCCCGAATTTTTTTAAATTATGGGTCCCGGTTGTGAAACCCGGAGAATTTTGAACTTTTGGGAATAAGGGTAAAATTGTAATTTACCACTATGATGAGGTTTATAATACTCATGTTCTAGGCCTCAGATGAGGAAACGGAGTGCGCCATTGGATTCGCAACGCGAAATCTAGTAACCACCAGAAAATTTGTCGAATTCGGAGATAGTCGGGTTTTTGCACGTAGATTGAGATGAGTGCGTGGCGATTGACCTTTTAAAGGTCCCCAAAAATAAATTTTTAAAATTTTCCTTAAAATTAAATTAAAGTTCAAATAAAATTTATTTGAACTCAATCCGAGACTTAATGAATCGTTTTTGGACAAAAAACGAACCCCGAAGTCGGTAATATGCGGTGCAACGAGGACCGCACATTTAAAATTATAAATAGGGGCTAAAATATCTCAAAATGAGATATTTTCATTATGTTCAGCAAGGGTGGCCGGCCCTAGAGGAGAGAAAAGAGAGAAAACAAAAGAGAAAAGAGAAAAGAGAAAATTGATTCTTAGAGCTTCAATCCAAGATTCCCGGAGTTCCGTCGGTCGAAATTTGTCGATTCAAGAAGCAAAGTTCATCTCCTCGACGAGGGCTACGCGTGGGTACCAAAAAAAAAGAGTTTCACCGAAGGTTCAAAGGTGAAGTTTTAGAAAAAAATCAAGTCTTGTGGGTATTTTTCTTGAACACAAATTGAAAGGAAGAAGGGAAAGTTCTGCTGTCAATTCTGGACAGTAGGTGAGTTTCTTCTTCATTCTCATGAGCTCTGGTTATTTATTAATTCTAAAAATTTTAGGTTATGATATAGACTGAATAAGGAATCTTTTGGTTTTGGTTTCAAGTAAAATGGAGATAAATACGATTTTTGATGATTTTTCAAAGTTAGCTCCAACCTGCAGATACTGTTCTGGAAATTCCGGACAGTCTGTGATTTCGTAATTGGTTTTATGAGTTAGACATCGTTTATGAATCTGAAATTTTGAGGGTTTAAAATAGATTCATAAAGGGTTATTTTGGCTTTGGTTTCATGCCAAAAGGATGAAAATTCAATTTTTGACGAATTTCTAAAGATGACTATGACCTGCTGGAAACCAAAAATTCTGTAACTTACACTTGGTTTAGGAGTTACTTGGGACAGGTAATTAGTGTTCAAAAATAGTGATTTTTGGTGAAAGATAACTCCTATGAGTCTATGTTCAGCTTGCACATGTTTTGTTGGAATTGGATTTCTATAACTAGAGTTATAGTTGTTTTAATTCATGAAAGTTACCTGCAGAATGTTCAAAGATGCTAAGCACCTATGCTTAGTTG